>VWYI01045655.1:28603-49536 GCA_013399455.1 Anthoscopus minutus
TAAGTAGCCAAATAAGGACAAGATTCGCATGAGTCAGAACAAAGCATACAGTACTGCTAATAAAAAACATTCTGAATTTTAAATTTGGAGCTGAAATTCACAGACTCACAGAGAAGGGAGCTCTGGAAATCATTCAGCCCAATGCCCCTTGCCAAGGCAGGGTCACCTACAGCAAGTGACACAGGAATGTGTCCAAATGGGGTTTGAATGCCTCCAGAGAGGGAGACTCCACAACCTCCAAGGGAAGGCTGTTACAGTGCTCTCAATGTAAAGAAATCCGTCCTTGTCTTGAGGTGGAACTCCTTGAGTTTTAGTTTATTGCCATTGCTCCTCGTCCTGTCTCAGGGCACCACTGAAAAGAGCCTAGCACCAGCCTCTTGGCAACCGCCTTTGAGACAGTTGTATGCATTAATGAGATTCCTTCTCAGTCTTAAATTAAATGGTGTCTAAAAGTGTAAGGAGGAGAGCCTGCAGGCAATAGAAGCCTCTCTTCTTTGTCCTGGGAATGTCCTCAGAGCTGGTGCCTTCAAGGCACCAACATAATCTCTCTTAAAAGGAGATGTAGACAATTCTGATTTTTATGCAGACACAATAGAGACGTGATTTTGTGGGCTCACACTGTACCACTTGTGCTTCTATTAGACATTGTGTTCCAAGATCTGTCTCACACATGATAACAGTTCTGTACAGTTACTATGACCTGTAAACAGAATAGATAACAAATAAAATTTTAAAATGTAACTGAAGCTTGTGCTTTTATGTCCTTATAGTTTTGTATGTTTTGGTTGTCCTTGGGGTGCCATTTTGTAGCTTCTTTCTTATCATTTGTCCTCCATTCTATAAGAGAGAGGAATGCATGATTCATATGGGAAATGCCTAAAATCCATGCTAGAAAAGAAATATTGAAGGGCAATCCTCCTCCATGTCTCTTCATTCCTGTTTCAGCAGGGCTTCCAGCATGCTGTTTAATTTTTTTTTAGTGATCTTTGGCAGAGCAGAAGTGCTCTCAAGGAGAGAAATTTTCTTAAGTGTCAGTTAGCTGACAATCTTCAAGCTCTGTCTGGTTTGCACACCCTGTTAAAACTAACAGTTCTGTTATATTTGTTTTACTAACCATACCTAGGCAGAATTTCTGAGCATTGAACTGGTGACATGTGACTCAATACGGTAGTTCCATATCACATACCTAAACTGAAGAAGACATGTTCCATAAGGTTATTTTCTTCCACAGCACGCCTCTGAAATTACCATTTTGCAAAGTGGTGACTTGCTTGTTCAGTGCTCAGTTCCATTTACCTAGCTGGATTTTTTCCCTTCCTCCAAGTGTTCCTAAGAATGTGATGGTTTTGTTTCCCTCACTCATCTGACTGATGAGAGAAGAAGCAATTGTATTATTTTTAATGCTCCTTCCCCCTTGTTTCTTCTTTCCTTTCTCCCCAGAGGGAAAGCTGTATTCTGCCACAGTGACTGACTTCCTTGCAATAGATGCAGTCATATATCGGAGCCTTGGAGACAGCCCAACTCTGCGGACAGTTAAACATGACTCCAAGTGGTTGAAAGGTAGATAAACAAACAAGGCAAAAAAAGCAGCATCTCTGATGAGAGTCTTGCATTTCTGACAGACCTCTTTGTCATTTCATTTTACCAATGCTTTCTGGCAGAAAGAAGGAAGTAGATTGCATCTCTTGCTTCCTCTCATCTGTTTATCTCTTTCTCTGTTCTCCTGACCCCAAGTTACTGGATTTGATGGAATCTGTAAGCTGGGTAGATCAGAATATGTGTTCCAGCGAGCTTTCCAAGCTGACATCCACTAGTTTACATCTGTTGGATGGAAAAGTTGGAGCTTGCAGGGCTCTGTATGCTTGGGCTGTGTTTGAAAATATTCCTTCCACAGCAGTGTTAGGTAACAATTAAGGCTCTATGAAGCATAGAAGGTTTGTCCTGTAATGTTAAGATTCATTAATGTAACTAAAATTATGGGATTGTTGCACAAAGCCTTTCTGTTACAGTTCTTAAGAATTGTACTGCTGCCATTGAATTAGGCGATTTTTGTCCGCTAAATGCCCCCATTGTTAAGGATGGTGCTGTTTAGCTTCATGTAGGTGTTAAGAATTGTTAGCATTTGGAGTGGTTTTAACAGAAAGCAAACCCGTAGTTTCAAGTCTTTTTCTGCATGCAGAAATGTTTTGCCAGGTGTCAACTTTAGCTGTCCCACTTTGCTTGCTGCTACAGACACGTGTGGGCAGAAACAGTTACGTGATTTCTTATTCCCCAGCTCACAGCCTGCATGCCATAAAGAGCACTGCTTGGACCCCTCAGGCATACAGTTATAAATGCCTGTTTACCTTTCCTCTTACTCCATGCAGGGCAGACGTGTTAGTAGCAGAGACTTAGCATACTCTGCACTGATGTTGCACAGATTTGTTCCCACCTCTCCTGTCCCCCAGACAGTGATTCTTCTGCAGCAGTGATTTGTTTGTTCTGAAAACTGATCAAGTTTGTCAGATTCAGACGTTTCACCTCTGCATATTAAGTGTGAATGTATTTGGCTTCTCTTTGCTGTGTTTCTCTGTATCCTGTACATGGTGCCTAAATGAGGTTGCTGTTTTTTTTCTAGAACCGTACTTTGTTCAGGCAGTTGACTATGGAAACTACATATACTTCTTCTTCCGGGAAATAGCAGTGGAGTACAACAGCATGGGAAAGGTAAGGGCAAAAACATTGCCTTGAATGACTTTGTCAGATTCAGGAGGAGGAAAACTTATGCTATTCTTGGACCAGTGCTGTTACGAGTGACCTTGAAATGAGAACCATAAATCATGATGACAAGGTCAGCATTTTGAGAAGATTCCTATTGCTCAAGCCAAAAGGTTGGCTGGAGTGAAACATTGCACTGTCTTGAAAGGAAAATGTGTGTTTTCTTACAGTGATGGTGTATGCTAGTCTCTTTTCTGAAATTATAAAAAGCACAAGGCTAATGTAGTTAATTCAACATAGTAGATAATTGTTAAAAACAGATTGCAAAGCAGGAAGGAATTTTTCTGTAAGAAATATGAATTAGACTGCTGAGTAAACAGGGGTAGGAATTTTGTGCTCTGCCATTCTGCAAAGAGCAATTAAACACTTTCTGCATTTTTTCTAATTTCACAATAGCTTTCTGACGAAGCAGTCAGAAAAGCTGACCAAGGTCACAAAGGTAGAGTGCAGGAATAAAAGCCCAGCAAGATGTGCATAGTTTTTAAGTGCTGAAAACACAAGAATCAGAGCAGCAGTGTGGGTTGCAGGGATTGTGAATATGAAATGTGCTTTTTTTTGGGGAAATAGAAAGCTAAGCACTCTGTATGGAAATGAATTTTATATGGGTTGAGAAAAGATCTCCTGAAGGATTTATGGCTGTATGGTAAATGCCACAGTCTTATCTTTCATAGCACACTGTTCCAAAGCTTAATTTTTCTCTGTTTCTTATTCGTCACAGATTATAGAAAAGTGGTATTACATTAAGCACCTTGCTGTGTTATTCCAAATATTTTAAAAGCAGTATTTCGATGAAGTCTTTGGGTCAAACAAACATTTAATTTTCTCCATTATTTTTGCTCTATTCCTTCCAGGTAGTTTTCCCAAGGGTGGCCCAGGTTTGCAAAAATGACATGGGAGGATCTCAGAGAGTGCTGGAAAAACAGTGGACTTCCTTTCTCAAGGCTCGGTTGAACTGCTCAGTTCCTGGCGACTCACACTTCTACTTCAACATTCTGCAGTCAGTTACAGATGTTATCCATTTCAATGGCCGGGATGTTGTTTTAGCAACATTCTCCACTCCATATAATAGGTAATAGTCACAATAACCCTTTACCTTCTATTTCCTTTATGTTTTACTTTTCACTGCAGTTCCTGTTTACTTTATGCAAGCACAAGAAGTGATCACTGGTAGAATATAATTATTACATACCCTGCACTTACCTACAGTTTGTGCTTAATTTTAAGGTACCCTGGTATTTCTTACTTCATAACTGATGACTTAGGGTGGCTTTCAGCCATTTACTGTCTTGGACACATTCCTCTGACACACTTTTCTTTACATAGGAATAATTCACACCAGCCACCAAGAAGCATTGCAATGTGTAACTTGCAGAATATTATTCCAAAGAGAAAATGCAGTATTCTTTTCCTCACAAAGGACTGTGTCTGTCCTATTTATAGCTAAACCTCCAAGAACCATATTATCTCCTTCTCTTTGTTTTATGCATCTCTAGTGACTCTTGCATTGATCCTTGACCCTGAACTGACCCTGCTGCCCCCTGACTCTCCTGGGAGAGCCAAGGTCTTGCTGGCTGGAGAGGAGGGTCCCCAGAATACCTATTTCATTCTTTGCATGGTTATCCAAAAGAATCAGTTCATCTGTAGAGATTTTATTACTGTTACACATGTTTCTCTGTTTCTCTGGAAGTTATTAGAACAGTAACTGTATCTATTATTGAGAACTCCCAGAGAAGTTAAAAAAAATAGTTGCTTTCTAATTAAAAATATTTCGAAGTTGCATGGAATGACGTTTGAGCTGAAAGAGGAATTTTATTGATGAAATTCATTTAGTTTTGCTGTACCCTTGCCACCCCTTGTCAAAGCCTTTCCCCAGCAAGGTCATTCAGAGAACTGACTTCAAATGAGAGTAAGCCTGGGCCTGTAATGTATAATCACTGCTTTTGACATCAAAACAATAAGAACTGCAATGGAGTAATTATGCCACCAATAGGGAATACAATCTTAAATTAAGATGATCTCTTTTCATGCAATCCAGCTTAATAAAAACAGGTGAACAAATAGAGATTCAACATCAGAAAATAGATTGTATCTTGCAATTATCTCAAAATTGAGACTGTCCTCCCACTCTGCTAGTATTTCCTGTCGTGTGTCATGAATAATTCTTTTCCTTAAGTCTTGCATTTTAAAAGTTAAGTACTTGGTGTAAAAAGCAAAATACTAGTTCATAGGCCACAGGTTTTGCCATACGTGGAAAATGACAGGAAGGCATTTATTCTTGGAGACAGCTTATTAGCAGACCTGGCAACCAGGAGGGCCACCAGGTCCTGCGGAGCTTCAGGGACAGCATCACAGCCGTCCTGCTCTGCTCTGTGGCAGCCTCAGCTCAAGGCTTGGGGGCAGTTCTGGGTGCCACAATGCAAGAAGGATCTAAAGGTATTGGAGACCATCCAAAGGAGATCCAAAGAGAGATGGCGAGGGACTTGAGAGGAAGTCTTATGAGGAGTGAACGATGCCACTTGGCTTGTTCAGGCTGGAGGAGACTGAGGGAGACTTCACAGCAGTTCAGAGCTTCCTCATGAGGTGAAGAGGAGAGTCGAGCACCAATCTCTGCTCTCTAGTGACCTGTAAGAGGACTTGAGGAAGCTGAGTCATAGAGGTTTAGGCTGGATATTAGAAAAAATGGGTTCTTCACCCAGGGTGTGGTTGGGCACTGGAACTGGCTCCCCAGGGAAGTGGCCACAGGTTACCAAGCCTGACAGACATCAAGGACCATCCGGACAATGCTCTCAGGCATATGTGTGATTCTTGGGGTGTCCTGTGCGGGAGGAGATGGACTTCAATGATCCTTGTGAGTCACTTCCAATTCTGGATATTCCGTGATTCTGTATTTCTATGAAACCTACTTCTGACATAAACACACCTCGTATTCTTCCTCCAGCAGAGAAAAGTTGCAATACCTTTGATCTCTAGAACAAAGTTTCCTTCTAGACAGAAGTGGAAGATATCACTCAGTCTGATCAGAGGTCACTCAGGTAGAAGCTAGCATTGAGTTGCAGCCCAATAGTTCATAGGCAGCTTGGACGCCGTTGGCTGTGACCCACCGTGCTCTATCCTCACCACTGCATCATTCTACAGACCTGCAGTCTGCCACCCGCCAGAGTAAAAGATGTTCCAGTCCTTTCAGCACAGCAATGCCTCCATCCATGTATCAAGCATGGGTCTCAGTGCTTGTAGTTGTGTGTGACACACCTCAGGATTTTATGGTTGCTTTTTTTTTCTTTAGAACTTAATTCAGCAATGTGCAAAACATGAGCTGTCTTTTAGGATGAGGTCCTCTGTGTGGCTAAATACAACCCTGACCATCTCTTACATTAACATAATACATGGCTGCCTCCATTTAAAACTCCTGCTGTGTAGTATCACATTAATATACAGCTTTGAAGTTTCGTTCCATATAAAAAGACAAATCTGTGGAGATCAAAGTAAGACTACTGTTGTTTTTCTTCAGTAAAAAGCATTTTGAATTTTTTTACTATTCAAATGGTTGTTTTTCTATCAATTTATATACCTTTAGGAGTTTAGCTTAATCCTCTGTAACAGTATTATAGCTCCTACATTTTTTCTTTGATGTATAATAACCTACTAACTAAGAGCGGGATTGAAAGCCTCAGCCAGCTGGGTTCATGCTATTTACCCAATAAAATCAAGTGGTGGAAGTCAGATACAAATATAGTAGTTCATGTACAAAAAAAAAAAGAGGGAGATAAATGAATATTTTACTTCCAAGTGACTGATCATGGTAAGCCCATATGCCTTTCAGAATGGCTGTAAGTAAGAATATAACTATGTCTGGACAATGCAGTTGCATGCAAGAATTCAAAAAGCTGAAACTTGTAATGCTATGATGTTAAAATAATATCAAATTTGCTTCTATAAGCATGTTATATTTCATTGACTAGAGCAAACTCCTGAGCATATTTAACTCCTTTTCACTGCGAACATTTTGTGGGTGTCAGGCTGTGGGAGCATGAACAAATTCCATGTAAAAGCCAGGTAAATGGCATATTGCTGCAAGCTTCCAGTTTGATTAGAACCAACTTCTGAACTCTCTGCAATGTGTTTTTTGAGGCAGGACAAGGACAGGAGTTGGTACTGAGAGATGTTATGACCTAGAAGACCTTAAATTTCTAAATAATGGGCTCTGAATGAGACTGACCATTACTTCTCATGCATTGCCAGTGATAGCCAGAGTTTCATGATTCTTTCCCTTCTCCAAGATTATTGCAATTACTTTTTTTTGCAGAGACTTTGAAATAAATTCTCTTGGTAAGAGCTGATTGGTATTCAGGCTTTTCCATGGGACTGGTTTTTCCTGTCAATACCAGATTCAGAGTTCAGGACTGAGTAACCTGGGACAGGAAGACTTCTAAAGAGCATATATTTTGCTCAATGTTTTATGCATAACTGCAGAATGTGTAACAATTTCTGGGAAATGTCACTTTCCAGCATCCCTGGCTCTGCAGTCTGTGCCTATGACATGCTTGACATTGCCAATGTATTTACGGGGAGATTCAAAGAACAAAAGTCTCCAGACTCCACGTGGACACCAGTTCCTGATGAACGAGTACCCAAGCCCAGGTATGTTTCATGTATAGTTCTATAGATATTTTTCTGTTCCTTCATGCAGGCTACAGAAGCTTTTTGATAATTTGAACAGCCTTGTAAGGTGCAGATAAAAGTATACATGTTGCAACAGTAAAGTAGAAGTTGAGTTGATTGAGATTTTTCCACTTAAATGGGATTTTTATAACACCTATCAGGCCAGCATCAGTTCCACTTGGTCAGAATAATCACTTAAGAATGGTGTGAGTTACACAGTTGTTGCAAATTGGTTCAGTAATTGATATATCTCTTTACAAAGCTTGCACCAGTTCTGCAGTTTGCTGTTCTATGATTGACATGCAGTTTAAGTGCCACGGTGGATGATTTATGGAAAGCAAAAAAGAGCATTCCACCAAACTGGAGATTCAGTTTACCTCATTCCTATGAGTTGTTTCCCCCACTTCCATGTGTTTGCATACATCTCCTCTACTACACTCTTCATATTTCTTACAAGTACCATTTCATACAAGTTGCTGTTGACAGACACTTGTTAACTCATTTACACCAATGGCATTTTGCTCTGAGATATTGAGACACATATAGATAAATCAAATTCATTTATCTCACTTAGGCTTTACCACTTTACTGCATGTTTTACATTGCTTGTGATATCCTAAATAATTTCAAAAGAAAAAAATGCATCCTTTTTTACATTTACATTGCTTGTGATATCTTAAATAATTTCAAAAGAAAGAAAAGTACTCTGTGCAGTGTTGAACACTACAATATAAGAAGACTATAAAGCTGTTGGGACCATCCAAAGACAGCTAGAAAGGTGGTGAAGGGTTTAGAGAGAAAACCATGCGAGGAGTGGCTGAGACCACTTAGCTTGCCTGGAGAAGAGGAGGCTGAGGGAAGATCTCATCACAATCTACAACTTCCTCATGAGGGGAAACAGAGGGCATCTCTTCTCTGTGGTGATCAGTGACAGGGCATAAGGGAATGGCCTGGAGTTGCATCAGGGGAGGTTTAGGTTGAACCTTAGGAAGAGGTTCTTCACCCAGGGAAGTGGTTGGGCACTGGAACAGGCTCCCCAGGGGAGAATGGTCTTGGAAGACCAGTATGACAGAGCTCAAGAAGCTTTCAGATAACACTCTCATGCCACATGGTGTGATTCTTGGGGTGTGCGGTGTGGAAGCAGGAGCTGGACTTCTGTCTTGTGGGTCACTTCCAGCTCAGAATATTCTGAGTCTGTGAAGCTCCATGGTGGACACTAAGCTATTGCCTAATTCAAATTTGGCCCATCATGTTTTGGGTTTGCCAAGTCTAGTAGTATTACTGTGCTGTTTTTATTCTGAAGTTGTCACTCAAGAGAAGAGCCTAAATCTGGTAAAATCTGTGTCTGTTTTCAGTCTTAGTAATGCAGCTTCTAGAAGTGTTGCAGGATTTTCTTCTGCCTTGGGAGTGCAAGGTTGCATGATGGCTCCAAGGTTATTTGTTTGGACCTTAGTGAGATATATTGGCAGGGAAGAGGAGAAGAATAAGGAATAATCACATTCAGTGGGAAAGAAGAAGAGAAAGTTGCATTATGAGTTTGGGATGAGCCAATAGCAGACTAACTGTTATGATGAAGATGGGATAATATTGCTTTTCTAAGCCTGAAGTAAATAATGTGAATTCTGAACAGTGTTTCACATAACATATGGTAATCAATCTGCTTAATAGAAATAATCATTACTTCTAACTTGTGTTGAAGTACATAGCAGGCACCTTTGAAATAAGGTCATTTTTATCTAGGTGTCTCAGTGTGATGCAAAAACATTACTGCTCTTATTGATCCCAACATTTCTCAGAAACCTACCAGAGCCCCTCATGGTGTTGCTTCCTTGTTTGGCCAGACAGCAGGGTTTGCTCGGATTTATGATGACTTGACTAAACCAGTTTTGAGATTAAAACAGGATTAATCCAATCAGGCTATTAGGATTTAGGAGTAAATAGGCCTCCAGATTAGATACACAGAAACCTTAGACATCGTGGCGCCAGAAGGTCCAGGCTGCTCCCGAGAGTTCTCTGGGAATGTTGCCTCACAGGTCAATGCCCTTGCAAGGATCTAGGAAACCAGTCATGCCCTTAATTTCTCCTTCTGTCCATCTGTTGCTAGTTCTACATGGAATTACAAGACAACTAAGGTATTTTGGATGTGAAGAGGCAAGAGCATACATTGTCTGCATGTAATGTTCCTTGCTCAGCTCAACTCTTGTGGGACTAGACTTGTTGACACAGTCCTTCGACTCCTATGCTACCTTCCCGCACAAGATTTATTTACCTAATGTTTGAATATTTAAATCTGAGCAGCACAGATGATAGGACCTGTCCCATATTTTGTTCAAGCTGACATTACTCTTGATGTCAATGCCTTTACCCACATCAGGGTAGATGAAAATTGGATGATGCAATGATTTTTATGAGTGAATGGTCCATCTTTCATCTTTCCATCTCACACTGACTCTAAGGTTTGAAGAATCATTGTGCTCTAGAAAATGAGATCAAATGGGCCTTTTATTGAAGAAAATTACTTACAAAATATTAACAAGCAAAACATTTTGCTGCTTGTTTGAGACATGGCCTGTACAGGCAAGAAGATTGCAATACCTCTTAGGAACAGGTAGATTTTAGGAATAACGTGAGCAAATTTGCATTTAAGGTGACAAAGAATGACAGGTAACTTTTCAGTGAAAATTCTCAGTGAGCTACCATTCTTAAATCATCTCACCCAAATTGAACAAAGGATAAAGCCAATGTTTACATGGATACTATTTGGTTTGTCTTCTCCAACAGTCTGTCTTCTATCAGATGTGACTAAAAGAGGTATTCTTTCATTCCCATTAAAAAAATTAACTTCTTTCTAATTATAGGAAGTATTAATTATTAATATATAAGTATTATAGAAACTGTTTTATTCCAGGAGAGAACAGTCAACTAGGCATGTGACAGATCAGAAAACACCTGTGCCATTGGGAAGCATCAGGACAAATGCTCACATGCTGTGATTACATTCCATATGAGTGGATAAATTACAAACTCTGTGTGTAGCACTCCTGGTGCAAAAATGACTTTGTGCTTGTAAATGACACACAAAATCCTTTTGAATCGAGGACAGAGCAAGATTTTAGGCTTCCCTTGAGGGGCTAAACAAGTCCACCACAATTCTTGACCCTCCTCCAAATTAAACTCCTGTAAAGCACATCCGATTTCAGTGAGAGCTTCATCACAAAAGGAAGCTTCCCATCAATGTCAAATAAATTTTCTGGCTTTACTCTCTTGTTTTATATAGGCCTGGTTGCTGTGCTGGCTCCACATCACTAGAAAAATATGTAACATCTAATGAGTTCCCAGATGATACTCTGAACTTCATCAAAACACATCCACTGATGGATGAGGCTGTACCTTCCATTGTCAACCGACCCTGGTTCCTGAGAACAATGGTCAGGTACGTACACAAAGTGAACTGTCTGCATTGTAGCTGTCAAATTGTGCCAGGCTTCAAATACCCTCCAATTCTGTAAATGTCCTTGGTGTCCTGGGCATGAATCCAGCTAGGAATGGTGGCAGAGCTGAGCAGATGCTGTGGAACTCCCTGAGCAGCTTTCAAGATAGGAAAGACCTCAGTCTTTTCCAACAGTTCTGTGCTTAAATCGGATGTTGTAGGAAATGCTCTGTGGGGAAGGTTCACTTGCCTTTTGGCTTATGGGTCAATGTTTGAGACGGCTCTGTAAAAACTTCAGGCAAGGATCAGCAGACAACTCAGGAATATGTACACAGCATACAAACATGTCTGCCAGGATATGTTCACAGGATATATAGATGTCTGTCAGGTTATGTACTGGTAAGCTTTAATGTTTGCAGAAGTGGATAGGCAGAACTAATCACATAATCTGCATCCTTTCTACAGCAACAGGAAAAAAATAATAATAGATTTGAATAAAGACTCATAAATCAGCAAGTGTTAAATATACCATTCCCTTCCTATCAAAACATTCCCACTCTCTGCTGTGGTCATTATACTACTTATCTACCTTCCAGCAGTGAACAGAATAATGTGATTAACTTTTGCCATATTTTCTTTTCTTCCTCTGAACAAAAGTATAGTATTGTGTTCAGCACTTAGCTCTGGAAAGATGTGACTTAGTTATAGTACTGTATCTTCTGTCAGGTTTTTCTGTCAGGTTCTGTACCTCCAACCAAAGATGAGAGCAGCAAGCTTCACACAGTGCTTCCCTTTGATAGACAGTTCCATCTAACTGGTACCAAATCACCACTATACTTGTTTTCAATAAATTGTGTCATCCCGAGATTTGATATCACCTCAGCGTTGAACTTGCTTGGTGGCAGCTGTGTGATTATTTTTAGTGAGGTAAAATGATGTTTAGTGTCTCACTATTGCACTGACACAGCTTTTCCTGACAAAAAATGTTGAACCTAGTTCAGCTGATTTTAATGTGGCAGAGCTTAAAATTTTAAAAACAGTTCACTGTGCTGATTCTCAATCCCTGTCTGAAGAAATCACCAGGCTTTTGGATGGATAATTCCTAAATGCCCTGACTCCTAGCACCCCTTTAGCTTTCTGAACTTCTAGACCCTTCTGAACTTCTGGACACTTCTGCTGGCTATTGGATGTGTGGCCATCTGGGAGCCAAATTGGTATAGTCTGTGTTGATTTATAGTCAGGTAGGAGCAGTGCTTAAAAGTATTTTATGGTTGCTGGAAGTCTACCGCACACTTATCTGATGTAAAGAAAGTGCTTAAATTAATGACAATTATGTGATTATCTCTGAGATTTATCTGTGAAAATGCTCTATTATTTTAGATATCGCCTGACCAAAATTGCTGTTGACTCTGCTGCTGGACCATATCAGAACTACACTGTGGTTTTCTTGGGGTCAGAGAAGGGAATCATCCTGAAGTTCTTGGCACGGACAGGAAACACTGGTTTCCTAAATGACAGCCTTTTCCTGGAGGAGATCAATGTTTACAATCCTGAAAAGTGTGTATCTGATTCTTTGTACTCATGTATGGGTGACTTTGAACTTCTGATTTCCCAAAGAATAATCTGTCCCATGGAAACGGAAATGGTTAGAGAAGCCAAGTTTTTTGAGTAATTTTAAATTGTTTAGGGAGGGGATGTCTGCTTATCAGTCTCTACATTGCCATAAGATTTTTTTATTCCGTATGTTAGAAAATAGCCCATCATATGCAGCAGCTGATGGATAATTAAAAGTGAAATTCTGGAAAGGCAGATTGATTTTCTAATCCTATAAAAAACCCTCATTCCTCTCCAAATAACTCAACAAGCAGCAAGCTGGTCTCCAAGGAAAATTTTCCCCATTTCAGTCTTCCTCAAATATGCCTAAGGGGGCTTTGAAGTAAGCCATAATCATGCAGAAATTTCAGCTACTTTGAGTGCTGGAGAAGAATAAACACAAAAATGAAGGGCCATCAGAAGCTTGTCTGGTGTGCTGTCGCTTTCCAATTCTTAACTATCCCATGCATTTTTAATACTTGCTTATATGTCTATCAGTACTTTAGTGGCTATTGTGTGTTCATTTTTCTTGACTTGTTTAATTCTACCTTTCTTGGTGGAAGTTTTTTGTGATTTTTTCTTCCAGCCCAGATGATAATTAAGGTTTCCCCAGGTGTGCCAGCACAGCCCACTTGTAACCACATCTCACTTTTATTCAAATCAGGTGCAGCTACGATGGCATGGAGGACAAGCGGATCATGGGCATGCAGCTTGACAAGCCCAGCAGTGCCCTGTACGTCGCCTTCTCCACCTGTGTCATCAAAGTTCCCCTGGGACGTTGCGAGCGTCATGGCAAATGCAAAAAGTATGTGTTTTGTGGTGGCTGCCAGTGGGGAGTGGGGAGGCTGGAGCTCTCATGGCACCTTGTGTTCTTCCCTCCCAAGGGCCTGCATAGCATCCAGAGACCCGTACTGCGGATGGGTGAAGGAGAGCGGGCTGTGCATGCAGATGGTCCTTGGCTCCAAGTGAGTAAGGGCTCTGGCTGGATGGGCTGTGATGTTCTGGCACTGGTGCCAGGCAGTCTTGGGCAAAGCTATTTGAAACATGAGGCTTTTAGAGAGGGAAAAATGTGGGAAGTGTTTGTTTCTACCTTATTTGCATTCACCTCTGAAATGTCTCACAAATTTTTTTTGATGTGAACGGTCAGCTGATTGGTAACTGCTGAAAGAGAAGGAAGAAGAAAATGAAAGAGCTGTATTAAAGTCTGCGTATTATTGAAAGGAGTGAATTGGATGGATATGTCTGGACCAGCCTACACTGGAGCCATCACAGCTGATTAAAGAGGCAATAGAATCCAAATTAAATTACTGAAGTAATTTGTCCACTGAAAACAAAACCAGTCCTTCTAATTTACTGTGCATTACTAAGAGGAATAACAGAGTACAGTAAGGGCTTAAAACAGATTTAGAGAAGTGCTGGATCTCCCCTTGCTCAACAGTAGAATTTAATTATTTTATGATAATGAAAGTCTGTGAAGTTTACAGGGAGCAAACCCAATCCAGAGCTTGCATTTCTTGGCCACTTCTGACACAGCACTCTGAGCTATACAGCTATACAACTTTATGGTAGTAGTGGAAGTGTAGCACAGACATCACAGAGCCTTGATAGCCCTACATCTGACACCACTTAAGCCTACTTCTCTATAGGTCTTGGACCTGTAATTTGTCATGGACAAATTACAATCCCTATGTTTCTGTCTTGTTCTTAATTTGCTGATTTCCCCCATCTGCTGGGGATGTTGTAGTTATATGTGTCTGTATATGCTTGACTACAAAAGTGTGGGCTGTTTCCGATTTGACATTTGATAGGATAATGTTAAAATGCACCTGTGTCCATATCAGGTGTTTCATCACTCCAAAAGGGCTTAAGACTCCCTTCAACTTCCATGGCAAGTTGTAGGGTACTTCCTTACCTCACTTTTAAAAGCACTTTCATCAATAGATCCATCTAGATCTGATGAATGAATTGATGAAAGCTGCTGTGCAGCTTGCAGTGATGAAGTCCAAAAGTGAGCAAGGAGCTCATGTTCTGTCCAGTGCTTAGGAAGGGGGTCCAGATCAGCTGTGAAGATATCTGGTGAAGTTCTAAGCTGGCAAGCAGGAGGCAGGGATGTTAGGCACCCTCCTGGAGTAGGTGACAATGGAGCAGGTGTTTTAAGAACACAGAGTTAGAATGAGTTGTCTGCAAGGGTAATTATGCCTCAAGGGCAGGATCCTAACAGACAAGGGCTTGTATTTGGAAGTTTTCCAAGGTTCTTGTCATTCACCTTTGACCACACAAGAAGTTGGAAGAACAGCTTCAATAGTTATCCAAAATCACAGAGAGAGGTTGGGAGCATAAGCTGAGCACATCTGCTAGAAAAGTATGTGAGTAAACACTCAGGGGCCAGTAGAGCCCCCTGAGTTAAAGGGAATACCTTTTGTGGGATCGACCTTGCATCCTCATCCAGTGCTGTGCTAAGTGATTGCTGAAATGCAGGTTTCTTCCTCAAGCACAGTACCTGCCCAATGGGTTGGCTTCCTTCTCACACCAAAGTGCCAGTGCACCCCACCTACTCTATGCACAGGTTAAGGTAGGGTTACAGTTGCTTCTGATCACATCATATATTAAAGAGTTTAAAAAATGCAGGTCTTTTCTTCCCTTGGTAATGAGGTGTGCAGTGGATTTTTAAAAAGTAATAATACAATGGCAAAGTATCATTAGAAGCCAAGAAATCATTAGGCAATTATGAATAGCTCAAATGTGTATGTTGCAGTTTTTCAGCCTTTGTGTGGAATTTCCAAAAAAATAGCCAGTTCCACAGCAGGGATTTATTTCAATTGAACATGTGATAATTTCTTTCTGGTTATATCTTTGACTGTTGTTATTCATACTGTTTTGTTTCTTTCTATTATTTAGACTGGCAATTGAACAGGACATAGAACGTGGCAATACAGATGGCCTGGGTGACTGCCAAAGTAAGCAAAACTTTTACCTCTATTTACCATGTGTCACAGTATCCTTCTGAATGCCTCAAATCACTATTACCTGTCAGGCATAGTTTTGTAGCAACATAAGCCACATCAGGGACAGTAATGTAGCTAATGGAGCACATTCAGAAGAACTGTTGTTTAAATGTCTGAGGAAAATAGCCCAGTTCATGTGATTTATACAAACACTGGACTTCATAGTAGTTGCATAATGAGAAAGCTCAGCTCTAGAGGATGCTGATGACATCAATGGCATAATTAATTTGGGTCATTGTCTATATTAGCCCTGGTGGTTGGGTTGTTTATGTAAATGTACAGAAGTGGATTGGTTCCTTGGTGTAGTCTGTGACTTGGACTACATTCCTATGCAGCACAGTAAGAGTGAAATATATCTTCAGTTTTGGATCCGGATCAAGAAATGACAACTGCTTAGTTTGTGAATCCTAGGGAATTTTATATACAGTCTGGACAACCTCATGGTATTAAGGGTCAGGGACTATTGGCACTGCCTAAGAAATTTTAATGGTAAACCTTAAGTACTGACAGCGTGAGCTGGAAGCTTAAATATGGTCTTTAAACATTTACAGTTTTGTACTGAAATGCTTAAAAGTGCATAGCTTGCACTGCATGCAAGGAAACCTTGCATGCTGATTTCTGAGCCTTTAGGAATACCAACATCTGTGTTCAGGACAGCTCTTGTTCCAAATGTTCTCACCGAGGTTGGTTTGATTCTGAGCTCCAAATATTATTTATAAACCTCATAAAATCAAGACTTGCGTTCTTTTCATTGTAATTCGCACTGATGCAATAAAACTGATGAAGCTGAGGAATCAGTGTACAGAGAGACAGTCATTACTTCTGCAATACAGAGAAAAATAACAGGGGGCTAGACTGTGCCATGGGACATAGGGTGGGCCAGCTGCTCTGGAGAAAGCCAAAGCCTTCTCATGCCTTGCACATCCTTATTCAAGAGCCATTAATTATTCTAATCACTGTGCTTGAAGGAGTACAAGGATTTCAGCCTCTGTCCTAAGATAGGGTAATGTAGACTGCCACAAAGATTTTTGAAAGAGATGTACACATAGGCCTCCCTTCTGTTCCCTGTAAAATGGGTTAGCACCAAAATCAGGCCAGTTCTCAGCTGGTGAAAAGCTTTGCCCTTTTCAGCCAGCTCTGCTCTCCTTGGGCAAATAGGTTAGGCAGGAGTGGAGTGTACCTGATACCAGTTACACATAAAAGGAGGGTAGGAAATTATTCAGGAACTTCACATTGTGCTCATGGAGAGAGATCTTCTTCTGTGCAGAGAGCAATAAAACCCATGACCTGCTTTAATCCCTCTTTAGCCCTGAATGATGCATTGAACCTTGACACTGCACAGAGGCAGATTTCATTTCCTGATAACGCAGCTGATTTTATTACTTCATGTGATCTGGGGTCACGTGAATTTTGTCCATTCACATTGCTGGCTGCATCCCCTGCAATGCCTTTCCTTAGACTAGGATTTGCAAAGAAAGCAGGGAAGACACTGGCCCTCCCACTCCAGTACCTCCTATACAGAGCTGGTCATGAGCACTTTCAAAGTGAGACATTGGTTTTGGGTATGTCTGAATATTAGCTTTGTCTGGGTCCTTAGAGTACAAATCACAGGGTTATAAATATCAGCTGAAACATTAATGGTTATTAGCAGCAAACTACTTAAAAAAACCAACAAGATAGAAATAATGATTTTTCCCCTGTTATTTGTCTTTCAGATTCCTTCGTAGCCCTGAATGGTAAGGAAGTTCTTAGTTTCAATATTTACTGACAGAAAATCCATTTTGGAGGAAACACTTTTCTACTCAACTTTTTTATATACTCATAGTTTTGTTATATTTAATGTTTATTCCCAATTTATTTTGTTCATAGACATTTCAACTGCTTCACCTGATCATGAAATGTCTTACTACACAGTGTATGGTCAGTTTATGAGTGTTTTTTAAATTCTCCCCAAATCCTTGTGGTAGCTAGTAGTTCCCGTACTCAAATAGTTGTTACCCAATTTTATTTGTTTTGTCTTGGTTCTGAGGGCCCTATTCACTAAACATAACTGGGATTAAGTCATACCTTTTGCTTTTCAATCCCTCTTTTATTGTCTTCCCTCAAAACTGAGTGCACTGAATTAAAATCAGATATGGCCTATTTTAATGGCATGCCAGGAGAAATGATTAAGAGTATGCTTCATTTGAACACTCAAAGAAACACTTGGGTACAGTGATGCATCTTATCTGTTCACCAGGACAAACAAGATAATAGCTCACATCTCACTCATGAGCTGTCCAGTTTGGTGCCATTACTGCTACAGCAGCCTGTCAGAGATACCTTAGGGAAAGCAGAGCTATCCCTGGGTTACAGAAAGACCTCTCATAAGGAAAATCAGCCCTTTACCCATGTGGTTTGAGACTAGATTATGCCTCAGTTCCTGAAGGTTCTTGTCACTTCTAGGGTGAGTCATTTATGTTGCCCATTCACATTTACATAGCAAATTAAATGACCTGAACTGAAGAGGATCATTTCTGCAAGCCTAGAGTAGCAGGTTCCCATGAGGCAGCTGTTAATCTGTGCTCATAGTGCTTTCAGACATTTTGTTCTGCATATTTGGAAGTAGATTATGCTGGTTGTTGGAGTGAAGAATGTCTTCATGAGGAGTCACTGAAGAATAAATAATCATTTAAAATCCACACCTAGACATTATATTGCAATAGCTTTCCTTACAGACATCCTGAGCAAAGTACTCACAAGCTGAGACGATGTGTGGTACTGTTGTCAGTGAAGTCAATGGCAAAATTCCGTGGGCGGGGGGAGCTTCCTTGTGAATTTGTTTTCAGGCTGTACAAGACTAGCAGTTCATTAGGGCTAGATCAAATTCACCATTTATTAGGCTGAACACAGCAAGAGGTAGGTTAATGTGAAGTTGTGATGAACTTTTAATTGATCTTTTCATCTTGTGCCTGCAGAGTACATAGGTACAAAACTGAACCAATGACAGCTCAGTACAGCAGAATATAAATAACTGGAGGCACAGTAATGCTGTCCAACGTTTGTAAAAATAAAACCAAATTTCCCCTACTGTTTATTACCAGGAAATGAAAAATGTGCAGGTGAAACTTATTTGAAAGTATGGTAATGAAACCAGTGAAGGGATTGTACAAAATCAAAGGCAAGTTGAGACTTTGTAATATATGGAAGACCCACAGTTTCATCTGCATATACGGTTTATACTTTCATTGTGAAATTGCTGCATTTCTAATGCAGTAATTAGAGAAGTAAGTAGAAGTAAATAGAGCAGTAATTAAAGAAGAGTAATAATAAAATCCATACTGCTGAATGTAAAGATAAAGAGAATGGCTTTGGGCATAGTGCTGATGTGCCAGAAGTGTTCTAGATTTCCTGCTTTTAAGTGAATTCCACAGTCTGCAGAGTTACAGCTGCGGAACTGTGGTACTGGATCCTGCCAGCAAGAGTAATAGTTGGTACCTTAGTAAAAGCGGATATTTTAATCTAACCAAAAAGCAGAAATGTGTTTCAAGTGAGCAGCAGAATGGAAAAAAAGCTGAAGTCCAACAGAGTACAGTTAACAAAAGAGAGTACATTTTACTGTCAAGCCCAAAGACAGACTCCATAAATGAACCTAGATTTTTATTGCAGGACCTCACAGATAGGCACAACGGAGAAAGGCTGACCCAGCATTAATATGGGTTTCTGTTCATGTCCTGTCTTTTACAGCTGGTTTCATTGACCCCTCTCAGGTACATCCTGATAACATGGTCTCCATGCAAGTCAGCTCCTCCTTCTATTGGTTTAGCTAAAATACCTGTTCTGATATTTTTGCAGGTGGGCTTTCTTTTCACGTACCACTAGTCACCTCTATTGATCTTTCACATCAGGGGTGCAAAAATTCTAGGATGAGGTAGTAAACCAGTCTCAGTAAACATGTTCATGTTTGCCAGCTGGTGTGAGTAATTTTCTGTCTTGAAAAAACAAAAAAAAATGAATGATCTATTTTGATGTTACTGACTACAGTTTAATGCAAAGGTAAATGGTATGTCATAATAGATTAAGCTTCAGAACGGTGGTACTAGAATATCAACCAAGTGAATGCTCAGTAGGCTAAATATACCCAAAGTCATCTGAAGCTCTAAAAGAAGTCATAAGGCCCGATTCTGTTCATTTATGCCACTATAAATCATCCTTCTTCAAGAGGCTTGCTGCTAATCTGTAGCAGTGTGAATGAAAGGAGAACCAAGCCCTTAATCTTTGTATTCTTAGTACCAGCCTCTTCCTGAGTTTGGCACATGGGCTCCCTTCCTAAGGCAGTCTCACATGATCGGTTGCAAACAAGTGCAAAGCCCATGCAAGTGGCTCAAGTGACACTTAAGGAGAGGATAGCAGACTGAAGGTCTGGATGTCAAGGAGAGGATAGCAGACTGAAGGTCTGGATGCAGAAAGTCAAAGAGAAATTATGCAGGAGCCACATATTTAAACAAGGAAATTAAGCTAGATCACTGCAAAAGTAGCAGCTTCAATTACCTTTTGGAAACATCAGTTCTTAGTGAATTGGGCCCTTCCTTATATTACCCCCTAGCCATAGTCCTTTCTCCCTCTATAGTATTGATTTAACTTTTCCTCTAATTGTCTAATTAGGTTGCTATAGCTGTTAATAGGATAGTGCACAGATATCTTAACCTCTGAGATTCTAATGACTTGTGCATATTAGACCACCTATCAAATACTGATAGTATTGAATCTCTGTCTTTGTTTTAAACCTGAAAAAAACCTCTTTACATTTTACAAGTGCACTTCAGAACAAGCTATAGTTACAGAAGTGCAGCCTTTCTGAATCATTATCTGTGCTCATAGGCACTAAGTGCTTTTACTCTGCATCTGTTACTTGATTACAGCTCTCCAAATGAAAAGTTTTTGCAAATAATGGAAGCATCTAAACCAGAAATTTTTTTAAGAGTATCTATTTGATTTTTACATGTTTTCTTTAAACAAAGACATGTGTACAGTTATTCAGATACTTTGTTTTAAAACAAAGGCAGAATTGGTTTTTCAGATGTTTTTGTATTAACCATTATTAACACAGAGGTACTGGCCACATCTCAGATGTGCTAAGGCCTCGTTAAATTTCAACAAAGCTTATTTGCAAGCCAGAGTGTTAAAAAATGGTGTAATGGCAAAAAAAGGCCCACTACATGTTGCAAACTATTTAGCTCATTGTAAAGGCTTTATAATGGCTGTGTGTGAAAGGGCCAGGACTGCGTTGCCTGCCACTTCAGCCTTTTCTCTGTTTATGAGAGAAACTTAAGCTGCTCATACATTTGTGGTGCCACTCTGCTCAGAGGTGAAATTCATGTAGTGGGACTGGTAATTCAGGCACTTACAGGATGCTGTGATACTGCTTACAGGAGCAGTATCACTGCCTAGTAGTAAGTGTTTGCAAAATACAGCTGTAGTGCAACTGGGATGGGCTATTAAGGTTTAAT
>VWYI01045655.1:49566-64387 GCA_013399455.1 Anthoscopus minutus
AGGTTTAATTTGGTCCTGCCCTGCTTCCTCAAAATCAAAAGGAAGAAGGTTTGTCTCGATCAGCTGTGTAAGCTTGCTTCTCAGTGTGTACTAGACTAATACATTAGTAACAGAGAGAATATACTGATTCCTTGCATTTGTGTGGAACTCCTCTCTACCTAGTGACCATCTGGCAATATCTTCACAAAGCCTTAATTTTTCATTAACAGGAAGTTCTCTGTATTCTGGCAATATATGGTTTGAGAATTTTTTTTTCCCCCTCAGAAAATGTGCCCCATAGGCATATACTTCCTCTAGATTTCTGTATTACGAAATGTTTTCCTTTATCCATACTTAGAGCTTTTCCTTAGAATTCCTCCTTTAAGCACACTTAAAAGTACAAGTGTCTGGAAAGAGATAGTAGGCAAAAATGCATATCAAACATAAAATATGATTTCTATTTGGCAAGATTTTCTTCTTTTTTACCTCCTTATCAAGCACTGACTTATGTATGCTTTCTTATGTTGAATGCAGCAGTATGTGTAAGCTGACCAAATACTGTACACATTATTGTTGTTGCTGAATGGGGTATAAACTTAAATACTGGAACCCCATGAATGCTTGCATTGTGATTTAATCCTCAGGAAGAAGAAAACATGAAAATTCCATAATTTCTATTTTCTGGCCTGTTCTCTGCCCTATTTGTCTTGTTCCTTGGGGATGAGCACAGGAGTTGACAAGCGTAAAATATTGTTGGAGTGAATGCTTTCAGGATCCAGCCTATTCTTGCTTCAAGAGGGCGTGTGTTTTCACTTGCTGGACCTCTACTTGTCTCTCCCTTTGGACACAAACAGTCCTGCTGCAGGACTGCTGGGGAGCAGGCAGTACAATTGGGTTAGAGTTCAAATGGAGTCCTCTATCTCTGTGTTACCAGTGTTCCCAGCCATGCTGGGGCTTATGGAAAGCTTTCAAAAGAGGATAACATTTGGCTTCTCTTTTCTATTTGAGCAACATTCAAAACTCTGTCTTAAGAAAACACAGTGTTTAATTTGCTGCTTTAAAGAAAGATGGCTGGGAGAAAACACACTTTACCATGAGAGGGTAAAAAATAATCCACTGCCCTTGTCAGTGTAAAACCTTCAGACTGACATCCAGAGTTCAATTGTGTTAATAATTACCTGTAGCTGAAGGTTGACTTCATGGTGAGAACACTGTAAATTTAACCAATTTTCCTTTCTCAGTTTACAAGTTAAAGGAGTTCATTGTGGCCATGTCCTTTGCAAAACATAGTCCAAAGGGCTCCCATATATAATTCAATTCAGTAAATCAAAAGAGTTCCTCAAAAACTTCCAGAGGAGCACAGACATTTTTTTATTTTGAAGTCATTAATATTCAACAGGACTTCTTTAAATCATAATAGCATCTTAATAAAAGTTGCAGCATTTTTCTGATTTCATCAGAAAACACTATGAAGCTGGTGAAAGGGCTGGGTAAAATGAAGAATGTGGGGGCATCTAAAAGCCTGGGGGCACTGGTGGCCAACATTTTGATTTTTGGAGTAGAATTGAGGATCTATTCTAAACTTCTGTGAGCTGGGGCTGTATGGATTTAGAAGCCATTTAAAACAGCATTTATGAAATGCAGCTTTCAAAAGCTTTGTGCATATCCAGAAGCTGTTTAAAATAAACTACAGAAGTACAGGCTATACGTGCCCAGCTCTGTGCCTTCTCTGTAAGGCTTAAATTTCAGCTCCTTGTGTTGATCTATCTCTGCCCCAGTGAGTCTCAAATTTTTCTGAGCAGTGAAGCAAGATCAAGGAAAGGAGCAGGTCCCTGCTAGAGCAGCCTATAGCCTGGTGATTGGACTCCTCTCCAAGTGAGACTCATCTAAGGAAGGAAAATTAATTTGCTGGGTTGTTCAAAAGGAGACAGGAGAAAGGAGGGCTGCTGTCAGTCTGTCTAGCATTATCTGATGAAAAATGTTATATTCCATTCTGTCTGTGAATAATTAAATTCTGTTAGTTTGTGTTTGAGCATGTGTCAAAAATCCTTTTTTTAATGGGCTCTTTAAGGAAAGTACGTAAGGGGATATAGTTACTCCACATCAAATTAAGGAGGCCCAGAACTCCTTGAATCCTGATGAAAATTACTCACTTCTTCTCATGTGCTGAAAGGAAACTTTCAGAATGGTTTTGAGGTCAAATGTTGTGGTGTAGATGGCATTTGGTGCCCTCTTGCCAAAGAAGCCGAGCCACTGGAAAGTCCATGTCGGAGCTGTCCTTCAGAGACAGTAGACTCCAAGCATCTCAAGCATTTTAGGTACTGATGTACTTTTCAGATCCAGCTGCGAAGGGTGTACGAGTCTACAGACACACTGCTGTCCCATCCAAACTCCCTTTCAAATTGTGCTATATTTCCAGTGAGACAAGTTCTGTGCATGTGCTCTTTGTTGGGATATGCGAGAAGCAGATCAGTCTTGTTCAGGGCAACAGTAACAATGTCTAGAGCATCTGTAATGGAAAAAAGGCATGTGAGACCTCAGTACAAGCTGCTGCTGGAGTCACATTTTCTTGGGCAGATCCATGAGGTGAGGCATTGTCTGCACTGTTACTCTGGGCAGAAATAGTGTTCAGTCTTGTTTCTTATGGCTTATTTCAGAGCCATTTTGGACCACCAGCTCAGACAAGACCAATAGTGGTGGTGCAAGCGGGCCCGGACGTTTCCCATCTGGAGAGGAATGCCACAGTCTGATCAGGCTGGTGTTAGACAGTGCTTCATTCCCCTGGGGGCATGATGTACAGTGCCTCATGATGTCACCATTTTGTAGTTCTTCTGGCACTCCCATTCAGTTTCAGCCATTTTGGACATTGTTCTGTTTTAAATGGATTTTTATTTGCTTTTTGACTGAGCCAGTATCAGACAGCATGGGCTGACACTTCAGTTTCAGTCAGGCATGTGTACTGAATCCAGACAAAGGATGCTTGACTCAGATGAAGTGTGCTTACGCTCTTTCACATGCATTAACTCTTTTGAGAAGCACAGAACTGCCAGCTCAGTGGCAGCACCTTTTAGCACTCAGATCTGGAAGGTTCAAATTCCCTCTTCCTTTGGATTCATGTTTTGAAAGACTTTTGAAACATTGCTCAGCCTAAGACAAGATGTTCACCCGTCATGGAAGCAATGCAGTGCGTACACCCCTGAGCATGGGGAGGTAGTGTGGTAAGTTACTAATGAGACTTGTCTTCCCTACCTGTATTTATAATGCAAACAGGACACTCCAGTTCCCTAGTCCCAAGCACCACCACTTCTGACTCTCGCGCTCGACAGGGTTATGATGCTAGGGGACGCATGCTGGATTGGAAGGATCCGCTTGGTTCATCTGAAAACACAGATCCATATGTGGCAGTTTCATCCCATAATCATCAAGACAAGAAGGGTAAGGCCTTGGAAATGACACCCTGTGGTGAGGAGGGAGGGGGAGGAGGACTAAAGTGTAACTGCTTCCAGCTGGCTCAGAGTAACATGTAATGAAACTCCTGTGCTATAATTAAAAGCTTATCGTAAAGTCTGAAACTAAACAGCCAATCTCAGTCTTAGATAACTCACTGCCTGAGGAAACCACACAAAACAAACAGAAGTGTATGGCTTTATAGAGTGTTTTGTGCATGTGTATGGGAAGGAAGTAAACAGGGGGAATTTAACTCTCTTTAAATTTGATCTGCCCTGTTCTCTGACAAAGCAAGATCCATGGCTTCCTATTGTTCTTAAGGATGCATTTTTATATTGCCCTTCTCTGAATTCCCAAGGCAGAACAACAGTTCTTAGCTAATTTCCATCTCTCGACAACCACAGAATCATAGAATCATGAAGTGCTTTAATTTGGAAGAGACCATCTAGTTCCAACCACGGCTGCCATGACCACAAATAGTTTCCACTTGACCTGATTGTCTCAAGCCTCATTCAACCTAGCCTTGAACAATTTCAGGAATAGGCCAACAACTTCTCTGGGGTAACCTGTTATACTGCTTCACCAACCACCCTCAGGTTAAAGAATTTCTTACTAATATATAAGTTAAACCTGCCCCCTTTCAGTCTGAAGCCATTTGCCTTGTCCTATCACTACAGGCCCTCGTAAAGCTCTCATATATCCCCTTCTAGGGACTGGAAGGCTGCTATAACATCTTCCCAGAACCTCTTCCTCACCCTGAACAACCCAGCTCTCTCAGCCTGCCTTCATAAGAGCTGTTCTGCAGCCCTCTGATCATCATTGTGGCCCATGTCTTTCCTGTGCTGGGGACCCCAGAGCTGGACACAGCACTCTAGGTGGGGTCTCACATGAGCAGAGCAGAGGGGCAAAATCCTCTTCCTCACCCTGCTGGCCATGCTGCTTTGAAGGCAGCCCAGTATACATTTGGTTTTCTGGGCTGTGAGTTGTCCTGACTCAGGTCCTTTGCACTTGGCCTTGTTAAACCTCCAGGTTTCCATGGGCCTACTTCTCAATCTTGTCCAAGTCCCTCTGGATGGCATCCCATTCTTCAGGTGCATCAGTCACACCATACAGCTTGATGGCATCAAGCAAACTTGCTGAAGGCTCACTCAATGCCAGCATGTCATTGATGAGGACATTGATCCCAAAACTGACCCCTGAAGAACACCACTTGCCACTGGCCTGAAACTGACCTCGAGCCATTGCCCACTATCCTCTGAAAAACACTGTCCTGCAAATTCCTTATCCATTAAACTGTCCACTCATCCATCTCTTTCCAATTTAGAGAGAAGGATGTTGTGGGAGACCATGTCAAAGGCCTTACATAGCTCTTCTCTTGTCCATTGACGGAGTCTCTCCACCAGGCTGGTCAGGCAGGACTCACCCTTGGTGCAGCCATGCTGGCTGTCTTGAACACCTACCTGTCCTCCATGTGCATTAGCAGAGCTTCTAGGATGATCTATTCCATGATCTTCCCAGGCACAGAGATAATGAGACTGATAAGTTGATAGTTCCCAGGGTCCTTCTTTCTACCCTTTTTTAAGATGTGTACAATATTTTCCTTTTTCCAGTCACTGGCTGCCACACTTTTCAAATATCATGGGCAGAGGCTTGGTAATTAAATCGGCCAGTTACCTGGACTGTGGCATACATCTCATAACATTCCATAGACTTAGGTATGTTCAGGTTCTTCAAGGGGTCCCAATCGTGATTTTTTCTTACAGTGGGAAGGACTTTGCTCTCCCACTTGCCCTATCTTGTGGAACAAACACTCAAGAGGTGTGGGAAGAGAGGTTGCAAGAGAAGACTGAAGCAGAATTATTGTTGAGTGCCTCAGCTTCTCCTCATGCTAGTCTTGCCTCCTGTCCTTCTTGCCTCCATTCAGAAATGCCTGGTAGAGTAGACCTTCTTCAACCTTCTTTTTCTGGCTGACATACCTCTGTAAAAGCCCTCCTTGTTATTCTTGGCATCCCTTGCCTGGTTCAGCTCCAACTACTCCCTGACCTTCCTAATCCCATCCATACACAACCAGACTGTGTTCCTATACTTTTTCTATGACACCTGTACCTTCTTCCACCACCTGTGCATTTCATTTTTGCCCTTTAGTTCAGCTAGCAGATCCCAATACAGCCATCCACTCTCTTGTCTTTCACCTGGGGTTCACTAGCTGTTCCCTCTTGGGAGATATCCTTAAAGATCTGCCAACCCTGTTCTGCTTCCTTGTCCTTGAGGGCAGTTTCCCGGGGGGTCCTACTGACCTCCTTGAAGAAAAAGTTTGCTCTTCTAAAATGCAGGGTCCTGCCTTTACTCATTGCCTGACCAATACGCCTGAGAACTGTGAACTCCACTAGTGCATGACCACTGCAGCCGAGGCTGCTGCCATTCATGACATCACCGATCAGTTCACTTGAGGTGGTGACCATCAGGTCCAGTATCCCAATGCAGATAAGGAAAGCCTGCTCTAGTTTAACCACTGAAGTAAAACTGGGAGTAGTCCTAGTCACTGTGCCTCAATCCCACTGTCTTCAGTAAGACCTGAGCAGAAAATACATTTTAGAGTGTGGTCATTAGTGTACATTAAATGATGCATAAATGACTGCTTGTGGAGAGGGTCTATGGGGGTTTTTTTTCACACACCAAAAGATTGGGATTTAGGTGTCATTTCGCAGTGCTCAGACCAGTGCTGAAGCACAGGGGTCTAATACAAATCCTGTCCTTTGGCCTCCACTCTCCCTTTGCCATACATACAGAGAATTAGGAAAATAATTGCCAAAATTTGCTGCTTGAAAATAGAGAAGAACCTTTTCTCCTGTGGAGATGGTGATGCCCCTCATTGCATCTTGACCCTCATCATTCTTTCAGCTCCTTTTAATCTGTATCTCAGAGACTTTAAAATGGTTCCTTTTAAACAGGGGAGTTAGGTTGAAATAGCTCCACTGCCTAGAGAGATCTGAATCCTTGTTATTCTTCTCCAGGGCGTTCTTAGATCTCTTCTTTCAATCTCTGTTCTGTTGAAGATGTTTTTCTCTGTGTGGACTAATTAAGTACTCAGTATGTCAGAAGGAAGATGAGTATGAGCAAAACTCACTTGCTGAGTGGTTAGGGCACTCACCAGGGGCAGGAACACATGAATTCAGTTCTTTCTGCTATGAATACTTGATATAAAACACTTAAAATATTAATTGAAATGTGGATTCCAGTCTCTATTGTTCATGCATTTTATATGAAAAACTCATTAGACAAAAGCATCGGCTGTTCCTAGAGAAGCTACTGGCAATGCCAGACCTGATGCTTTGCATTGTCCGTCCAAACTTGTAGGCCACTAGTTTCCCCTATTCTTTCCCCTCCATCTGACCCACTGAATCTTGAATTCTCTGCATTAGTTGTGGCAGCTTTCAGCAAGGAGTGGTGAGCACATTAATATGACAGAACAGTCTTTAGCAGAGCTACATGAACAGGTGCTGGTGGTCTGGACCCAGACTGTGACCTCGCTGCCTTTTATTCATAACAGTCCCAGATATATGATGCCTCCCATAGTCCAGGGATATCCAGGGTTTCTCACTGAACTCCCCAGGACTGACCTCAAAGAGCCTTCACAGTTGCTAACCATAAAGGCAATAGGCATCACCTGGATGGCCCAGCAGAGACCAAGTGTGAAGCACTTTTCCAGTTGAGGAGGTCAGTCAAATTAGGCAGGAGATACAGTAAAATTTCTTGAGATACTATGGAAAATATTCATCTAGTAGCTTTGGCTTTTAGGCTTAATGGCAGGAAATTGAATATGAAGATTTAAATTCCCACAGGCAGAGGATGTAAACTTGTCCCCCACCTCCCTAATGAGCTCTTACTATAGAAAAACTACCCCTGTTCAAACAATTTATTTGCAGATCTTAATCCTGTAGACATCCTAGGAGAATAACTGCAAAATCTAAACCAAAAAAGTTAATTTCTAACACCTGATGATTCTTACCTGTGTGTTAGGCACAGTCCTCTTTGCACCCTGCAGACCTGGGGGCTGCTGAGCCTTGGCAGAGGAAGAATTTCAGGTGGCTGCAATACACAAACTCAAAACTATAATTTCAGGTGCAAGGGAGTGACAGCACTGAAGATGAAACCTCACACTCCTAATTCCATTTAAACTCAGTTTGAGATATAATCATTTTAAAATTCCTCATCCCTTGCTCTTCAATTGTAGAAAGGCAATTGAGAAAAAGGGTAGTAGAGGGAAGGCAGATAACTTCCATGCCCTCCTTAAGATGGTACGTGATTTACCAAGCACTCCTTTTTCCTCTCAGCAATGTCAGCGATAACGTTGACAGCCAAAAAGTGAGGATCTTTTCTTTCTTTGTCCAATCTGTTGGTAAATACAAAATACTTCAGGCAAGAGGACACTTCCTAGAACATCCAGTGTAATCCCTTGTTCCCACTTCTGAAAATAAGTGGTATCTNAGGAAGGAAGGAAGGAAGGAAGGAAGGAAGGAAGGAATCCTTGAACACAATTCCTCCGCTGCTGCCAGCCAGACAAGGGAGTGGTGTCAGGTTACACCAAAAGTGGAAGATCTGCCCCCTTTTGTACCCAGAGGAACACAGAGATGTGCATGCATTTTAATAGAACTGTTTGTTATGTGTGGGTCCCTGTTTCACAAGTCTTCTGAAAAGCAATGCTTAATAGATGGAAAACTAGCTCTTAAAAGCATCTTGTATGCCACTAGCAGCATTCAGAAGAGCATGCAGTGAAAATATTAATAAATTCACTTCAATTCACAGACTGATGAAGTGGCTTACATTCAATGCTTTCCTCCCCAGGGAGTGAAGGTTACCAAAGAGCCTTGACCTAAGGGTACCAAAGAGTACTTGACAGGGCCATTTAAATATCATGCATTCTTTGGTGCCTAATTATGAATATTGACAAAGCTGGAAGCAGTCTACACCCATCAAAACAATGGTGGCAGAGGTGACCGCATGGTTATTTACCACTACCATCCACTTGTGTGTTGTTACTCCTTGCCTTGCCCAGTCAGAGCCAGTTGGCTCCAAAATTCTATTGAGCTGTTGTTTCAAAAGGGCGAAGCAAAGAGTTCTTACACAAAATTAAATCAAGAAATGTTACCCTTACAATCCTTTTATCAAGATTTTGTTTCTACTTTTTCTGTGATTTCTTTTACTTTCACACATTCACCAAAAATTTTTTTTTTCCTATTTTCGCCTTGTTTTGCAAGGTGCTTTGTGTGTTTATTCACTGGTTGTGTCTATTCCTTTGAGCAGTGTTTTCTTTCTTTTTCTGTGCTCACAAATGGCTCCTTACTGATTGTACTAACTGCATAGAATCCACTTGCTGTTTTCATTACTGTAACACATTTGCTTTGATGATGTCACATCCATCCATATGCTTCACTCTTAATTCAGGGCAGGCATCTTGGGGAATATCTGTGGGGGTGTGAAGACGGGGTTCTTTAAAAGAGTTGACTCATGGGAATGTGACATTTGTGTGGCACAGCTTTAGTAGCTAAATATACTCTGGGACTGTTGTTTCTGAGATACACCACATTTCTTGCCAAGATTAAAATGTGCAGTCCAACCCATAGAGTGGGAATTGAGCATTGCCATCCCACTGGCATTTCCATTTTGGCCATTAAGGAATCTGCCCTTTCTATTGCAAGCTAAAAAGAAAAAAAGCTCTGATTGGGCAAATTGGCAAATTACAACCCTCTTTCCTGTTCTCCACCCCAGAAAACTAAATCAAACCAAACCGAATAGAACCCAGAACAACAGCACATGTTCTAGAGTATATGTTTTGTTTTCTTTCTTGCTGTGTCCTAGTGTTAATTTAATTGCGTGTTTCTCACCTTTGCTGAAACAGTTTCCCTAACCTTGCTGCCTAACCTTCCCCCCTGCTGCCATTGTACTTGGTGTTCCTCCCTCCGCAGTCGGAGTCATGAAGCTCCTCCTGTGGAGCACTCCAAGGCTTTACCCTCCACACCCCAGTAGTGCCATAGTGCTGCGTCCCTCTGTAGTCGTTCTACTAACGAAGGGGGGTAGAGATGTACAGCTCTTCAACAGGCCTCCGTGAAGAAAGAAAAATTATTTTCTTCAAGAGTAGCTAGCCCTGTCCCTCACTACTCTGCTGCCCTTCTCTAATGCCTCCTGTCCTTCTTGCCTCCATTCAGAAATGCCTCATGCTCATCTAGTACTGGGTTTGTTAGTACAAATGCAGCCAACAGCTTGGTTTTCTCATGCATTCCCTAATTGCCTGAACTCTGTGCCTTTTTATCACTGTTTTTATAAACTGGTTAAAAATTCAGGTTGTGATTTTGTGGCTCTGGTACAGCTTCTTCACAGCATTCAGGCGGAAGTGGCTGAGCTGGGCACTGAACAACAAAAGTGTAGTGGTTAGCAGTCTTTAATATTTGTATTCTTACTTGGCTCAGCACTCCTTAGGTGATGATTGTGAAGTAGTATCTCCTTTCCTTAGCAAGCCTTTGTTGATATCCATGTAACAAAGATAATAAGCTGATTAGAAGTGGGATGTGATGAACACAGTTTACAGAGCTAAGAGTTGCTGCTTTATTTTGATTTCAAGAATGTTCCTTTAGTGACAGTATCTGGTAGCAACTATTAATTTATAGATTGTACAAGCGATATTATTAATAACTGTGGCTCTTCCTCTGCTACATCATTAGCAGTAGTCAACTCCTCTATTTGGAGAGGGCTGCTGTGCTCTTGGGGAGCCCAAGAGCTGTTCTTTTCAAAACCTGCCTCCAGAAGATACTTCATATTGTACACAAGTGGCAGTGTTACAAAATTTTACTGTGATTATCACTACTTGAACCATTTGCCAACTGCTGACAATGCTTGTCTCTGGAGAGTCTGCAAATGTTCAGGCAGATTCTGGTGCAGTGAGACAAAATTATAGGAAACTTTAGGTACAGTTATGATAAAAAATGTAAAGTGCTGATATAACAAGGTATTTTACAAGTAGGCATGAAATGAGTGGGGGGAAAAATTGTGACAAAACAAAGTTTCAGACTTTAATTTTTTTGGCATAAAAATTAAACAATTAATATTCATCACAGGAGAGCTGAGTTTTGCACTAAGAAGAACATTTACAGAATATGTTTTTACACAAAAAGTATTCTTATATTCTAATATGTACAAGGATCTAAAAGATTCAAACAGCCTCTATATCAGAGAAAATGGAGGAATGTTATTATATTGCTGGCATTATATAATAAGTCAGATAAGGAAATGAGGAATTAAAGTGACACAAAATTTGTCAAAACTTAAGTTTTGAGTCAGTGTTTGCAGGCCTGAGTGGAAGGGCTTGGACTTTCAATGTGTTGAGGTGAAGCAAATATTCAGTATTTCATCAGTATCATCGTTCTGACACTGTCAGAAGGAGCTGATTGATCCTAAAACAAGGCTAGTGAGAGTTGTTGCACCACATGCAGTTCGGCCTGGATGGGATTTGGAAGAGATGTATTCAATGAAAGCATGAGCATCTGGGGGGAAACTATGCAAACACTGCTATTTTTTCCCATATCTCAAACCATTGTATGCACAAATGTAAAACAATCACAAGTACTTTGCAGATCGCCAAATTTCAAGTGCTGAGGAAACAATGAAGATTGAATCAGACCAGATCCTTCCCTTACTATACTTTTTCATCCCAAAATCTAGTAAAAGAATGTTGTAAGAAAGGGAACAGAGAATTTGCTCTGATTCTATGATTTTGTAGCATGTGGCTGAGATTTGGGGTGAGAGGTGAAGTTACTCAGAGCTATAGTGGTTCACAAAATGATTTTACCTAGACAGGAGGACACACAATTTAGTCCATTTAAATTTGTGTAGAGCCACATCCAGATTAAAAGGTACTGACTTTCTTCATTAGCATGAAAACAGAGGTTGGTTGGGTGAGTCTGTGCTAAACAAAACTCTATAGATATTCTTCTGAAATGTTTTAAGTAAATTAGCATCAGCTTACTGTAAATATCCCTGTTTCCAGAAGGAGACCTTATTTATATACTGGTTGCTTGGTTGAAATTAAAAAATTTAATAATAATAATTTTTTTTAGAACAAACAACCAATCCTACATTTGCCTACAATGCTTCTATTGTAAATTTGTCCAGGAACTGGATGTCTCATAAACTAATCCCAGCATACCTGCTGTGGAGCCCTGTTTCAGCACCATATCAGATGAACACCTGAAAGCCATTGTTAGCATTTGAATGGGACCAAATATCCCAGTACAGGTTTTAGTGGCCAGATACCTGAGTAACTAGACCAGGCTAATAACTCACAAACAAACTGATGATCTCACCACACTGGAATCTCTGGTATCCTGTGACATGCACCAGGAGGGCTGTGCAGTCAGGATTAAGGGAACACACCAGACTTGTCCAGAGAAATGACACTGATCCTTCTTCTGTTCTGTTCTGTCTTGCATGTATGAGCTGTCTGCTCCCACAGCTAGAGACAGTTAATCATCTAAGATTACATCCTCAAGTTTAACCAGTGACAGTAGTATAGTAGATGCTAATTAATAAAATGGAAATCATATTTAAAATTCATGAAAGAAGAATGCTGGAAGGATGTTTCTGACAGCAAACTTTATTCAGACTTGTTTTTATGATGTTTTAGTAAGTTTCTCTGAGAACAAGAGTGAAGAGACAGAGTAGGGATAAGGCATTCAGAAAAGATATCAGGAGTTAAATCCTTGAGCAAGGCCACATCTTTAAGCCAATTTTAGTCAGACACGGGGTTATAATAGAGTATGGGGCAGTGATTTAGTGTGCCTTCTCTGTGACTAAGTCTGCATTTCAAACCTTATGTAAAGAAAGCTCCAGCTCATTTAGTCACAGATTTTCTATAGTAGCCTTCTGAAAGTGTACGGAGAGGAACAGATTTAACTGCAAAAGACAGGCGAGGATGAGGAAATCAAGATAATAGTGGCATATATTCCAGCACATACCAAGTGCCTGTGCCACACTTAAAGAAATGCCTATACTTTAGCAGTGACACTTACTCAACATTTTCTGAATTCAAAATATCTCTGTATTTCACTAACAGTAGAGATTTTGGATGTAACAGAAGTTAACTTACCAGAAGTGGAAATGTTGAGTAGCAAGATTAGAACCAAGAGTCATTTGCTGTTTAGTAGCAGAAAAAAAATTTACATCATTGGTAATAGAAGGGGATGTATTGATGTGCAACCTCTGGTTATGAAAACAGAACTTCTCTGCTACACATTAGTAGATCCTACAAATAAAAGAATGGTGAAGTTTAAAATAAATATTATCAAATCTGGCTTCTGGAAACAGCAGGTATCCTTGACCCCTAATTGTCCACCTGCATAGATTTCAAGTCAGGCTGTCCATTTCCAGGCTGCAATGAGCTGTAGAGGGCTTTTCTTACTAAAAGAGAGAAAAACTGTCATTGCCCCAGGACCCTGATGTGCTTTTTCAATAAAAGAGGCCACATCTAATTTGTCAAGGCAGCTGCTCAGGGTTCAGGGCACTACAGCTATTGTGTGATGGACCAGATCCCCAGCTGCATTCATCCACTGTCATCCAGTGAGGATTGCTCAGTGAAGGAACACAGACTGCCTCGTGCTCTTGTTTGACCTTTGTAGCACTGACATATTTATCAAGAGCTGGGAATTCACTGTAGGGTGTGCTTACTCCACAGAGCCTCTACTCCATCTAGAAACAGCAAGGCATAATTGGTGGACAGGATGTTGAATAATACCAGTTTCATGTTTGTGATGTTTATATTGATTATAAGATGTTGAGCCATATAAAGATGCTGAATTGGGAGGACAGTCTAGCCCTTTTAAACAAAAGCTTTCTGAAACTGCTTTGAAATTCAAAGGGATTTATTAGCAGAAGCTCTAGTATCTGAAATACATTTAAAGCACCTTTTAGTTTTGTTAATGCCAGTTTACAATTAAAATATCAACATGGTGTTAAAGGTATTTGACTAATTCATTTTTCTCATGTAGGATGTGCCTGATTTCAGTGACTGTATTAATTAATAGCTCAGGTGTGATGTTGTAATTTTACAAAGACCTAAATATTGACAGTCCGGGTTCAGAGCACTTTCAATATGTTCTGTAAACTGTCAACTCTGTAATTACGTGCTCTGTAAAAAAAAAACAAACCTACATTTTTCTCATATGCATTAACTTTTAGTTAATGGTTATTAACATCTTTTTAATTAGATAGAAAGGATCCCAAATAACTTTTTCATTTTTCTTAGTCTTCTTTGTAAAAGTACACTTCATTCTTTGTGTCAGCATGGTCTTGTGCTAACTGATCAACAGCATGTAGTTAATTAAAAAATTAAAAACCTGGAGAGGGCACAATTTAGGTTTTCCAATCTCAATTTTATTGAATGTTAAATACGGATAACAAATGTCATTGTGTTTGGAAAGCAGTTGTTCCTCTGAATTTCCTTAATTTAGTCAGGTGTTTAGGCAGGTGTTCCTTCAAACTCTTTAATAGTCATTTAAGTGAGGCCATGCAGTCTCTGCTATCTAGTACCACTGCTACTAGTTTTGCTAGAATTTAATCATGTATTTTAAGATTGTGCCAGTGGCTGAGAGAGGATAGGGACAAGAGATGTTGTTATTCTCATGCTACAAAAATGTGTCTTTAGGGCACTTTATTGAAAAGTTTTGAAGCAGACAGTGCAAATTTACCACTGTATCAAAAATGTGCATCCTAACATCCCTGTGAGGGAAAAAAAAAGGGAGCTTTGTCGGTAAACCTGTAAGTTTTTCTAAAATCTCAGTCCCTCATGCCCAGAAGAGACTTGTCATAGTTAGGCAACTAAATACACAAACAACTCTGTGTACACCTTAAACCACCAGCTGATAGTCTGACAGCCTCTCCCTGCCCCAGCAGAGCAGAATAAGTCAAGGTCCCTGCTCAAGTAGATTTTAACAGCTCCACTGGCATTTGAAGGGCTTAGGGCAGTTTATAGCGTAGCTGCTCAGGAAGCATTAAGAAGCATTACTGGCACAGCTATACAATACAGCAAACATTTGGAAATGGATAACAACATATTCACCACCAACTTTGTGTTGGCCAGGATATGAAACCATTGTTCTTCTACCAGCAACCAAAGACTGCTTATCTTCTGTGAAATAAAATCTCAGGGGCAGCTTGATAGTATTGTCACAACTGGGCATAAACCACACAGCTCTTTCATATGCCCATCAAGGATTTTTTAATTGTAAAATAACACCAGCTGCATGCTGTCAGTAATATGCCATCTTGTTCATGTTCCATCCCATCTTATCCGCAGTTGTGACAGAAAATAAAAGAGCAGCTGTTATATATATAAAAAAGGAGGTTA
>VWYI01045655.1:64832-93397 GCA_013399455.1 Anthoscopus minutus
GGTGCAGAAAAGGCCATCAGACTTTGAGCTCGTGGTCAGCACTGGAGAAATTTAATTCTGCCACCAGCTCATAGCTCCCATCAAACATCTCGGCAATTCTCCATGTGCATTCATTGCTGAATGAGCCCCAGTCAGAGCCTCTCAGAGGGCACAGTGCAGGAGTTCTCTCTGTCCCTTCTTCTACCTGCTGTCCACACTGAACCTCCTGCATTCACCACAGTCTGTGCAGAGGTTTGTGCAACCATGGCTCATAACAAGGAACATAAAGAGCACTTCTCTTTTTTTGCAGATAACATTCAGCTTTATCTCTACAAAACAGGAGTCTCTATTCAGTGTCTTAAAGTCTTACAGGTTTCAAGCACTTTATGTGTTTTTTGTCTAAATATGACCAGCAACAGGCAATGTCCTGAGGCAGCCATCCAGTAAGACCAATTAATTTTGTGTACACAGGGTTTTTTCTTATCTCAGTGCACACTCATTGAACTAAATTACTAATATCAAGTCAGCAGCCATTTTCATATACCTAGCATCAAGACCTGGAAAAACAATACAGTTTATCTCTACTTGCTCATGGCAAGACAACTTGATAACATCAGCAGTGCTTCCCTGAAAGGTTTGGTCTCACCTACACTGTGTTATATGTCACCGAGTGAAAAGAGATCATGATAAAAATTGATAGGGTTTCAATGCTAGGAAAATAGATTTGGTTTTAACCTCTTATATGGAAGTTTATATATCTGTAGATCAGTTAGCATGTCTTCAGAGATAGTCTACAAATGTGAAAAAGCCAGTTATGTTCCTTGTTGCAGGAGTTACCTTCATGTTGACTAACAAGCTGTGTGAGCTCCCTGGTTTTCCTGCAGCACTGGAAAATGCTGGGTTAAAGTAAGACTATGAGCAGGAACTGGACAAATGACTACAGTAAATCCAGAAAAGTGAAACTTGAAATCAGTAGAAGAACTATTTGCAAGGCTGAGGGGTTGTTATTTGCAGCAACACTGCTGTTTATGAGATGTTTATTGAAGCAGACAGGTATGTCTGCCTGGCCTGCTGCTGGACAATCTGCATGTGTGTCTGCATGGGATTTGAATGCACATTGGAGAGGACACTTGTCTGCCCACATTGCTCTGGTTGTTTTCCTGCTGGACTCAAGGACAGCTTTACTAGAGCTGGGGCAGGTAAGTGCTTGCCAGCGTATGTCCTCTGAGATGAAGCTACATCTTCACCTCATCAGGGAAGCAGACTGGCCATAGTAATTATTGATCATGTTTAAAAATGTACACAGGAAATATAAACAAAGTTGTAGCAACAAAGCATAAATGTACACACAGCATCTGCAAGGTAGGGAGGTGCTAAAAATAATTAGATTTGAGAAAAAGCAGAGAACTATAAATAAGACAGAAAAATGAAAGAAAGTACCACTGAAGATAGAAAATTAAGTAAGTGAGACCATAGCAGCATCTGGGCACAAAGTCCACAAGGGAAATTCCGTCTTTTACCTCAGTATATGGCTGGAATAACTGTGTTTGCTTTCCTGGACATACTATGGATGTGAATTAATGTAACAGACAAAATAAATGTTCTGATATTTATACTTGAAGATTAGTGAGATATCAAAGAAGAACTAGCAGTAAAATTAGTCTTGCTGACTGTTACAGCCTCTGTTTCAAACTCATCACAATTCCTCTGTCACTTAATGTATTCAAAGGCAGGTGAGGCAACGGTACTGCAATACAAAGGGAAATGGTAAACCTACTATCAGACTAGTACACCATTTTTTGCCTACATCACCAGCCCCGCAAGTCTTTCTGGAAGAAGCAGTCTTCTCAGTATCTCTAGCACGGGCATGTTGTAACTATGTCCAGGCCTTTTGACTACACCTGCTGTGTTAGTGAATGTAGGAGAAATGAAGAGCTAATCCACAGCGTTCGCTTTCTGTCATGCAATATACAGTGATGGCATTTTGATGACAGAAGAGGTTTCATCCTTCCTCTGTGAAAAGGCAGAGCTAACAAAGTGTTCAGCCACGTTCCTAGCATGCACCAGCAAGCCCAGCTGTGGGCAGAAGAACGATCCCTATGAAATACAATCTATGTGCATGTATAAACACTATTGGCTTGGTCATATAGTTGTTCATCAATTTAGTTATAATTTCCAGGACCCTTGGAGAATAGGGAATATAAGGTACTATCTTACTATTTGTCTTTGAATGTTTGATAAATGACTCCTTTGTTAGTTCAGGTGTGATGTATTCCATTGCACTATTAGCTCAAAATTAGCATTTATATTTGTATCTTTAAGGAAGATCAGAAGATGAGGAAACAATTTTTGCTTTTAGATTACATGTGGTGTTTGAAATTTAACCCAAATTCCACCATAAGGCTGCTTTGAGCCTCAGCCTGCTAATCAGAGCTGCTTATGTTGACATTCTGCAAACTTCACTTTTCCCTGTTGTGCAGAAAGGCCATAGTTCAAAACAGGCTGTATAAAAGGAGAGGAAAAGCCACAGAATTTCTCAGTGACAGCTTCTTTTTCCTTGACACTATGCATAAAGCTTCTTCCAGAAAGGCACTGCATTGCTTAGAATACATAACGCCTGCATCAGGAAAAGGAAAAAAAAAAAGGAAAAAAAGAAACGCCCAACACTTGTTCTGTGCCACCAGAGGAGCTCTTTGCAGTGAAATGGGAACTGTGAAGATGAGAGATTCACTTTGCAGACTACAACAACTTCTCTGGAGCCCTGGAATCATGCATATTCAGCCAAACATATGTAAATCTATTTTAACCCAGCTGTGAAAGATCCCCTGAAGTAAGCTAATAAAGAGCAGCTGTATATGTTTAAGCTTATCCCAGGCATACTAGAAAGGTCCCAGAATGTGCACTGAGCTTTTTTTATGTCATGAGAGGAAACGCTGCAGACTTTAAAGGAAATTTGTGTTTTAAAATGCAAAGCAGCATAAAGTTTGTGTCTGCCGAGACAAGCTACAAAAGAATTAATTTTTCTTGACATTTGGATTTTATACATCTTGTTTTTAACTACTGTGAATGCCTGTGTTTTATGGATTGTTTTAAGCGACCTGATATGCCTGTTTATTCCCCATCATGCAGAGGCATCTAAAATTATCACGGCTCACTAGGAAAGGGTGAGAGGTGAAGGAAAGTACAGAAATCAGGAAGTTCAAACCAGTCAGCCATTGAGTACTACCTGCCAGTGGGAGAAAGGTTGTTAAATGCTTTCTAGTACAAGAGCTGGCCCTGAACTTAGCCTCTGGAACAAACAAGATTGGGCTGGCTTCAGGACTGTAATGACTTTCATTGTATTATATATGCAGGAGGATGTGTCAAACAAACCTTCTCCCATACCTGCAAACTTTAAAAACTTAATTAATTTACAGAGATACTGCTGAGAAGTAACACAATTTAAAAAGCTTTAAGAGCTTGTTATTCCAGTCTTTTCCAGGTCTTGTTTCCCCTTCACTCCACTGGGGGTAGAAATTAGATGAGCATGAGTTTTCTCATTCAGGTTTTGTGATTTCCATGTATAATAATCCATTGTTTCAAAATTCACAAGTGTGAATTCACAAGGCCATAGTGTGAGTTTTGTATGGCCACTGTAGTGTGCAGAAAAATTGAATTGCAGGCTCATAATCAAACTAAAACCAGATAATTGAAATTCATTCCTAAAATGTGGCTTCGAGAGTCACAAGTTACAGCATATGGACATGTTGATTTCCCCTCCTTTTGTAAGTTACCATTTTTTTTCTATAGAGAGTCATATTGGCAGTCATTCATGGAAAGTGGAGAGTAATGATTTAATGATGAAACGGCTGAAAGAAGAAATTAAACCACCGTTAAAGATCAGTTGATAAACCTGTCCTGGAGGGATTGGTTCTGAAATAGGTCTGATAAGGAGCCAGAAATCCCTAAAAGAAGCCACTAGAGCTGATCAGATTGCCTAGGTAGTTTTCAAGGCTTCATTGCAGGTTACTTTAGTCACATTTATTGATTTTGTTACCATAGTTCTGAAGTATGATTTCTTCTCATGCTTTCAATGATCCTCAGGCTTCTTGTAACTGAAGGCTTTTTCTTTAACAAATTCACTCTCTTTCCAACTTCATACACCCAATTTTTCTTTGCTGGATACCTCAGACTTCTAGCTCAGAGGCAACTGGCTTTGAAAGCCCTAGAGTAGAGAATGAGAGAAGATGGATTGCTTTTCTCAACACAGTCATGCAAAACTTATGAGTTGCAGACCTTTAGGAGTCCTCTATGAGAGGTATGGCAGGGGAAAACATTTTCCAGTAGGTTTAACTATGAATGTTTGGGCTGGGCTTTTTTCCTGCTGTTGACACCAAGAGTCCAGAAAAATGGGTACTGGGTAGTATTGCACTGAGTTAGCATAGTGAGTCCTGACAGCCAGAACAAAGATGAAGAAAAAGCTTTCTCACTGTTTTCAACAAAGCAATGCAAATAAAGTGGAAAGCACCAAGTCATTGGAATAACAATGCGGTTGGTTTATATCAAATCTTTAAATTATTCCTTCAGGAAAACATGAGATAAGATCTCAAAAGTGCATGGTAGACTTTGGTCATTCCTCTGTTTTTCTGTCACTGAAATCTCAGAGTTCAGTCTAAATTTGTCTGGAGATTTTTTTGTTTGGTTGACTTCTGGAGGTTTTTTTAAAATTATTATTGCTAGATAAAAAAGAAAAAGAAAGCTTGTTAATACCTGCAGGAATTTTCCAGTCTGAAATAGTCTTTTAGCAACATGAGACTACCTGTAAACACATTTCTAACACCTGGAAACATGTGTTGAAAGCCTATTCAGAGGTATTTTAAAGAGATATTCTGAAGCCACAAAAACCTCCATTCATAATGTTTTTTACCAGTGTTTCTTGCAAGCCTAAGGTGAGGGAGATATACATCCTACCGAGAAGCTTGCACTGAAGAATGAAATTAACTGCTGAGTTTTCCCCTTAAATAACAATAGTAAAGAAATTGTGCTTTTCTGGAACAATGACTTGTTCAGTGGAAAGTCTCAAGTGATTTTGTAGCTGTTTGAGATGGACGTGGGCTTAATCCCATTTAGCTAGAGGTGACATTTAACACAGCAACGACACTCACACCTTAACTGCTCTTTAATGCGTGGTCTGAAGATAAATATTACCTTATTTCCTTACAGTTATTCCCTCATTTCCCTTCCGAAACATCATTCTTCATTTCCCACTTTAGTGTTTCAAGTTTCATATGTGTCACCATTTTGGGTTACTACTTTAGCAACTGATGCAGGCAGCTTTGGAAAGACAATGACAGCTCCCTGTGGATCTGATCACAGAGCGATTGTGGTGCACGTCACATGTGGTCTTCCCCGGCACGCCTCTGCCAGCCACAAACCATTTCTTTGCCTCCACACTGCAGCAAACTGCAGTATTCAGACAGAAAGGTGTTATTTTTCAGGACAAGTAGCCGCTATTCACACATGGGAATTTGTAGTGGCAGACCGGGTATTGCTGTCCTGTGAGTTGTCCTTACCAGCTTCAGCCTGGTTGTGGAAGAGGACAGCATCCAACTCTTGTATCACTAAAGCAGCCTCTCATCAAGCTATTCAAATTGGGAAGTAATTTACTGTTTGTTTTCATTCCTTGACCAGTTGTGAGGGTTATAAGCTGGAATTTCAATTTGTACTCACTGCGAAGCATACACCAAAACTTAGACTTAAAGAAATGTGACTGTGGGGCTTTTCTTGATGTCCTGCTATTCATGTCACACAGGGATCACAGCTGAGAGAAGGAAATTTAGGCTTCATCATGAGATGTTTCTTTTTATGCTGTACATGCTAAAAGGACACAGAGCCTTTGCTGGGCCTCCGGAGTCGAGGTCTTCTTTCTGCAGATGCCTGTTAATTGCTGCTCTCCCAAGACAGACACCTTACTTCAGATCTCTTTCCAGGGAGACCTTTGATCAGCACTTTTCAACTGCAGCTTTTTAGTAAGTTTTAGCTCGCTTTCCTTTACTACTGAGAAGTCAAAAGCTTTATAGAAGTCAAAGGCTATCATACTTACTCCTTCCCCACAAAAAGTAAGCCATTTATCCTGCCAAGCAAGGAAGTCTGTCTGGTTTAATGTAATTTACTATTGGAAAACCTGCTTTGCTTTTTTCTTTCTTTTTTTTTTTTTTCTCTTTTTCTTTTTTTCTTCTTTTTAATTACTTTAGTCTTTGGGTGCTCACAAAATTGATTGTTTCATTACTTGTTCTAGTGTCATCTCCATTTTAAAGATTGCACTGGCAGGTCTATATTTTGCTGGGTCCTCCCTTTGGCTATTCTCAAAGACATGTAATATGCTTGTCCTTTTCCAGAGCTCTTTATGCTTGCACTTCCGCCATTGTTTTCCAAGATACCATACAATGTCTAAAAATTGCTTTGGCTAGCTCCTTAAGCAGCTGGGGACAAATTCCTTAAGACAATTTAAAAATGTCTATTATCTTAAGTAGGTTTACCTCTTTTCTCTATCATGGCCAACACTTACCCCCTAACTTTTTTACATTTCTGATTACAGATCAGAGTGGGAATTTTTGTTAAAAATAGCAGCAGGAAAAAGAATAAATAGTTTAGTCTCCATGTCTTCCCTTATCTATCCTCCTTTAATGAAGCTTTTTATGTTGATATTCACTATTCTTATTCAGTTATCCTCATGCCATGTATTCTTTAGAATGATTTAATCCCTTTGTGATTATTTCATTTTAATTACATTTCTGCCCTTGGTATTTCATTCCTGTTAGAATTAGAAGGAGCAGGGCATCTCCAGAATATCTTCATCAGCATTTTCATGCAGTAATCTTTTCAGCACTCTGCACATCTTGCTTTTTAACTTATTTTGTTTTTCAGCATATGTACTGTCCAAAAGACAATACTTTTGTTAGTTGTTGAAAAGAAGAAGCCTCACGTTCCCACTTATGATAATCTAGCATACAGGAGATGGACATCTTTGCATAACCTCTGGTCTCTTCTGTATCAGTTTCACCCAGAGACTTTCCACAAGTCTGCTTTTCCCATCTTCTGTAACTTTAACAGTAGTATTTTGTATTTTTTGACACAAATGTAGTATCTCCTTACTCATTCCCCAACTAGCTTTAGCTAGATCAGCGCTCTATTCATGGGATTTATACATGTCCTAGCTCATTTCAGAATTGTATTACTATGAAGATCTGGAAACATTTTTCTAAATGTCTTCTTAACCAACCAGCAGCCCAAACTGTGTACCTTACATAGAAACTCTGCTGGAAGAAGGAATTAGTTATGCATAGCAGAATAATACAATACCATATCAGATCTTCTCTCTCATTAGATGAGTAAGAAGAGGTGATTTTGCATGTTCTTGACTGTTACAGTGCAGGGTATACTGACCGAGAAAATGAATGGCAATGTTAGGAGATGTAGACAAAAGGACATGGGATGAAATTACAGAAAGTTAATGGAGGCAGAAGGATCAGGTTGTTTATGGGAATCAGAATAGCCATGGAAAATGGAGAATATCAGGTGACTAGACTGGCTCTTTTAGTAGCTAGAAACAATATGGCATCACATGTACAAAGATCCTGAACTTGTAAGCCCAGTTGTGATTTGTAAGGGGGACAGTTTGACTTAAAAGGAAGAGTCCAGGGAGATCAGTAAATGTCAGCATGTTTGTACATGCTTACAACAGGTAAGATCTGATCCTTGAAGACACAAATATTTGATGTAATCTATTTCTTTGTAATGCTTTAATATTTACTTTTATTTTTACCACCACATATCTCTGGAGTACAATGTTAATACCAGTAATTCTGTCCCTTTCAAAGAATACTGTCCTGTTATCCAAAGTGACAGGTCTCAATGCACTAGAGAAAATAGTCAGGGGTATAAATTCAGACCACATAAAATGAAATAAGCAATGTCTTTTCACTTCTGCAAATGATATATTAGAAACAGGAAGGTGGTAGATGTAACACTTTAAAGGCATTTAATATAAAATAATTTTATTACTAAGTAAGATACATATAATATGGGGATACTTTTATCAGACATATTTTACTGGTTCTGTGCAACCAGCCAGTCAGTTTTCCAGTATATGATGTCTTGAAATGTAAGATTTATTAACAGCAGGTATTTCCTCAAAGCTGGGAGTCTGAATACTTTACTTGTCTTTCAAAAATGTAGATGCTACATTTTTCTGATTATTTTCTCCATTCATATTAATTCCTTGAACAATGAGTGCAAATGAAGGATGCTGGACTTGCCTTGTGGACTTTTTCTTTAAGACTTGCAGGATAAGTAAAAGCACACAGAATGCAGTCTGTAAAGTGACATGAACAGTTTGCCTCAAGCTTGACATGGTTGGGATCACACATTTCCTTAGTCATCCCACACTATGCAGGCATTTAATGATGATGTTAAGGTTTGACATGCTGGTGGAGAACAACTGCAATTATCAGCTTATATCGTGGTAAATTCCAGACCACTTCCACCCACCCTGTGATCGTAACAGTAGGATGCTGAACATTTCTCCTACTTCTTTATTATTCAGTTTTATCTGTTCCATGGACATTGATGCAGGGTCAAAACTTGTCCAAGTTAGTGGTATTGTTTGCATGACTAATGACACATGGAAGTGATCCCTCATAAAAAATAAACTCTACCATTTATTTCCAGAGATGATCTGCCTGCCTAGAGCAAAGCCATTAATGTTAAATATCCTTTAGAGTAGGAAACATAATAAACATCAGGAAAGTTTGAGTTCGAGAGGAAATAGCTGGAACCAGGATGTTTTAAGACAGTCATAAATTTCTGCATATAAAACACCTGCAGTGTGCACAACATCATTTTAGCTACCCCTTTCATGGACACAAAGGGCAGTTCATGCAGTTCATTACTGTGTAGTAATTTTGTAATGTCAGTGCTAATGTTTTGATATCTACTGGTAACCTAAGGCTGAAGAGTTTACATTGCTTTTTTATGCAGTGATGTAGGTTTGTGCTTAAGGCTGTTACTCGCAGAATAGGACTCAGCCTAAAGCAGAAGACTGAGAGTGCAGAGCTTGAAGTTTCCCTCAGCCAGTAGGAAATTTAAGGCATGGACATGAGTTTTATGGTATTCTCCTTGCATCCTATCACCAGATACCTGAGAGAGGTGAAAGGACTTTTCCCTCCCCTCCCAACCAAGAGGAAGTTTCAGATAGCAGTGAGGTCTCCTCTAAGCTGAACAAACCAAGTATTTTAAGCCACTCCTCATCGCTGATTGAATGTAGTCTTTTCACCATTTTTGTTGTACTCCTTTAGACACATTCCAATATTTTTATAGGGCTGGCCCTTTTTTCCACCAGGGCACATGGCTGAGTCGCATTGAACTTACCATCAACCAAAAATGCCATTTCCCTTCCCACAGGGCTGCACTCCAGCCTCTTGCTCCCAGTCTACACATAAAGGAATATTAGAATGATAGCACCACAGAACAATTTAGTTTGGAAAAGACCCCTGAGATCATCAAGTCTAACCTTTAACCTAGCACCACCACGATCTCTTCTAAACCATGTCCCCAGGTTCCAGCATTAACAAGCTTTTTGAGCACTTTCAGGGATTATAATTCTATACCACTTCCATAGACAGCTTGTTTCAATGACTGACCATCCTTTCAATGAAGAATATTAAGTTAGTAAGATACGACTTTGCTGTTATGAATCTGATGTAGGTGCTTACACCCTTAGGTAGGCACTGAGCAGGGATTTTGATTTTTTTCCCATATAAAATACATTGGATAAGCGCTCAAAGGGACATGCCTGAGAAGTTTGTGCACAGAAATCCATTAAATTAGACTTTTTAAGTGAAGCTTTTCTTAACTTCTTGACCATTCTTCCCATCCATTTAAGACTCTGTATCTGATTAATCACTGCAAACTGTTTTACAAGTGCAAATAAATTTGGCCACAAAATTCTGCAGCATCTAGCATGTACGTATCAGCAGGTGAAGGATCACAGGAGACCAACACCTTTGCAGTGAAATATAGTTCCTGCTGACTGTGTTGTAACCACTAAACTGTGTTTCTACATATAGCAATTTTATACATGGATTTAAATTACAGAACTAGGTTTTGCTGCTGCTTTTTAAGTGCTGATGACAAAGAGTAGAATAATCTGCCTCTGAAGAAGCTTCTGGGATTTAAAAGAGGGTTCTCTTAGAAGCACTTAATTTGAAGATTGTTTCTAATTATATGTGGTTTTCTGAGTTTTACTTTCCTGTCCTTACATTTTACTATTATGACATTTATATGAATGCTAGATCTTATTTTCCTAAATGTTCATCTGCTCTTGCTATTTATTCTCCTTGTGAAATCATAATCTTTTGTATTGTCACAGCACAATAATTTCTGTGGCACCCAGCTGTGACGTCACATGCAGGTGCTTATGATTTCAAGAGCTGTTTTGCTTTTAAATATAAAGTTCATCTCTTGTATGCAAATATCCCTTGTCCACCTATGCTGCAATTAACTTGGGACAGAAAAATGGGAAAAATGCTATATCTAGCCAGAATACTTATCAAAGGCTAGTGTGAGATAGTGGCAACTTTTTGATATTCTTTTAATACAGTTTGATGAGGAATATTTTGGTTCTAATTCTGGATTCTGTAATTACCATCTGTGCCAAAAACATGAAAAGACCTTATTTTAGAATTTTACTAACAACATGAAAGTTTTGTATCTTCATAAAGTCTCAGGAGAGCCTTGGAGTTGTATTTTCTGCCTTGCTGTCACTCCTGTAACAAGAACATCTATTCCATTTCCTTTGAGCATGTAGAGCATTTAACCTTTTAATCCCCTGGCACTTGGGCCTTCTCTGGGAGAAAAGGTGGGAGAGATGTTCCTTCAGTTCGTTATCAAGATGTTTCTTTAGTTCCTTGTCAAACTGTGGCTGCTTTTTGTAAACAGTAAGAACAAAACCAGAAATGGGGAAAAAAAATGCAAATTACAGTCTTTTTGCTTGTGTTTCATTAGTGCTGCTGGCTTGGTGCCCACACCAGAAAAAAACCAACAACTTTCTTTGGAAATTTATTAATGCTGCATTAGGGACTTCAGATGGAGGAGGTGTGCTCTGCCAAAGGTGCCTCCTCAGACAGTGGGTGCTTGGATGGCCGAGTAGGATTTGACAGTAATCTCTGACCACAGGATGAGGCACTAGGTCTTTTAGAACAGAAAGCATTGGCTTCAGCTGACAGAGGTTGACAGAGGTCAACCTATTAATGTTCAGAAAAGAGAGAACTTTTAAAATTAAAATAGAAAGGACAGTCATCTAGCGGACTGAACACATTTCAACAGTGTGCTCTATCTTTCATAGTTACTCAAACATCCTTCTGAAGCTCAGGCATGTGACACTGACTTATAAAACACATGACAAAGATAACAGAATGAAAAGCAGAGAAAGAAGCCTTAAACAATATGGGATACACTTGCTGGTATTCAGCAAGATTCTATCTCCTCTCCTTTTAAAGGCTTTTGAATGTGAATGACTTAGCATGGTAAAAATAAGATGGTGTTAGCCTAGGAGAGATCAGAAAGATGAAGGTGAGGAATGAGCAGTATGTCAGAGCAAGAGAGCTAATACATCTGCTGAAGTCAGTATGAATTGCCTAGGGCCAAGTTTTCAAAACAACTGTACTTTTCCTGCAAGTAAATTCCCTTTCCCCTCCTGAACTTTGATCTGAAAACTGTCCTGAAGGCTGAAGGCTGCACATGGATGATGTAGCTGGCAAGGAGAGTATGTCTCCAAATTTGAGCAAGCTGATAAATAAAATCACCCTGCGAAACACAAAGCAACCTCCCAGGGGCATTCCTTTGAATAAAGTAGTTAATGACAAGTAGCCTCCCCCGCTCCCTACTCCTCCTTTGTCCTTAGTTTGTTTAACCTCTGTATGCTGTCTATTGCAGGAGTCATTCGTGAGAGTTACCTGAAAGGTCATGATCAGCTGGTGCCAGTCACCCTGTTGGCCATTGCTGTTATTCTTGCTTTTGTCATGGGGGCCATCTTTTCGGGAATCATAGTGTACTGCATCTGCGACCACCGCCGCAGAGACATGGCTGTTGTGCAGAGGAAGGAGAAGGAGCTGACCCACTCCCGCCGTGGCTCCATGAGCAGTGTTTCCAAGCTCAGTGGCCTCTTTGGGGATGCTCAGTCCAAGGACCCAAAGCCTGAAGCTATCCTCACACCTCTAATGCACAATGGCAAGCTGGCTACCCCAGGCAGCACTGCCAAGATGCTAATCAAAGCTGACCAGCACCATCTGGACCTGGCTGCCCTGCCAACCCCTGAGTCTACCCCAACCCTGCAACAGAAGAGAAAGCCCAGCCGAGGCAGTAGGGAATGGGAGAGAAACCAGAACCTCATCAATGCCTGCACAAAAGATATCCCCTCGATGGCCTCACCAGTGATTCCAACTGACCTGCCACTCAGGGCTTCTCCCAGCCACATCCCCAGCGTCGTGGTCCTGCCCATAGCCCAGCAAGGTTACCAGCATGAGTATGTTGACCAGTCAAAAATGAGTGATGGGGCTCAGATGTCTGTGGAGGACCAGAATGCCACTCTTGAGTACAAAACTATCAAGGACCACCTCAGCAGCAAAAGCCCCAGCCATGGAGTTAACCTCGTGGAAAATCTCGATAGCATGCCACCAAAAGTCCCCCAGAGGGAGGCTTCCCTGGGGCCCCCAGGTGCTTCGCTGTCACAGAGCGGTCTGAACAAGAGGCTGGAGATGCACTCCTCTGCTTACAATGTGGACTACAAGAGAAGCTACCCCACAAACTCACTCACAAGAAGTCATCAGGCATCAACCCTCAAAAGAAACAATACTAACTCCTCCAACTCATCCCACCTGTCCCGCAATCAGAGCTTCGGCCGGGGTGACAACCCACCGCCGGCCCCGCAGCGAGTGGACTCCATACAAGTCCACGCTGCTCAGGCACAGGCTGTGACTGTATCCCGGCAGCCAAGTCTCACTGCCTACAACTCACTGACGAGGTCAGGCTTGAAACGCACGCCTTCGCTAAAGCCAGACGTACCTCCCAAACCTTCCTTTGCTCCGCTCTCCACATCCATGAAGCCTAACGATGCATGTACATAATCAGAGGGGAAGGGGAGCAGGAGGAGGATGGCAATTAAGCAGAAGTTGCCCTGAAAGCCAGTGTTCTGCAACTGTTATCACTCACTCCTCTGAGAAGATGGTTGTTGCAAGCTGAAAATGTGTTGGATTTCTGCTCTCTGGGAAAAGTGGAATATTTTTTTAAACCCGAGCCATATGACCCATGGTCGAAGGTTTGCAACTGCAGGATTCACCCCCACAACCTGCCAGTTCTTTGCTCAAAAGACTAACCCTCCATCAAAAACATTGAGCCAAAAGCACACAAGTGAAAATGACTGTGACATTTCACCCCCTGCCCCTAACTGCACAGTGCATTCCTGAACTGGGAAAGAGTGCTCTGAAAAGCAAAAAAAATGTAAAAAACACACAAATGTTAAAAAAAAATAAAAAAAATTTAAAAAGGACAAAAGGAAGAAAAAAAATAGAAAAAATCAATTGATAAAGCTAACTCTGACTTAACAATGGCAGAAGTTTACCACTAGCAGGTACTGTGAAATGATGCCCTTCAGTGTTACAGCCATTTGGTCATAGCAGTTAAATGCCGGCTTGGGCAAACTATGTAATAGATTTCTGCTACCCTTCTCTTTTAATGAATAACATGTGACTGTTAACACAAGTAACTCCTCTTATTTATTGTTCAACTTTTGTTTTTCCTAAGGAACTGACCTGCATTATCATCCTGTGAGCAGCTTTTCGGAGAAGTACTTTGAAAGTTACCTATTTAACATGAAACTCATTAACTGGAGTAATTAAAACCCTTTTATTTTTCCAAGAAATTCACTGAGTTAGATAAGTTGGAGCTGGATTTCTGAACTTTGTGCCTGGACTGCCTGGTTAGCTGAAAAAAAAAAAAGGGGATATCTATTTAAGTCTCTCAGCTAATTAGCTGGCTGGGCCTCTGACCTAAGACAGCAACAAACACCGCAAGTTCATAACTTCTAAAGCAGCTGCAAGAGAAACTTAAAAGCTGCACATCTGTGCACCATTGCTATCAACATGGCTTTGTCAGTAGCTAATACTTTCTGTGAAGGCACCAGCTTGTGATGTGCCATCTCATTTCACCTTGCATGTGAGACGGCAAACAAAATCCTCAGTGTGAACTAGCTAATATGCCGGCTGTTACCATGCATAAATTATGGTCTTATCACACGGGTTTTTCGTGGGAATATATCTGTGAATAGCCTGTTTTCTTCCACATGTAAATTTGTGCCTTACACCCTCAGTTGTGTATATTTGTGAGCTGTAGTATGTAAAACCTTTTTCTTTTTCCCCTTTGAGTAATGCAAATATTTATTGATCCTTCCTCCTCCAAGCCCCTTCAAAAACTGGAGTAAAGACATTGAAAGAAGAATGTGGTGGTTGCTTTCATAACCCCACATCCCTAAAGAAATTAGGCTAGCACCATACTCTCCAAATTTGACTTTCTAGCTGTGCCAAGTCCTCTCTCAAAACCACCCACAGGTGGTGGTGCTCCCAAGGCACCATGCTGGGGGTTCTGCCTTCCCCCACCTCCCACTCCCCCTTTACAGTATGCCAGCGTGGAGATCATTCTCACTGGCAGCAGGAAAATTACTAACACCCTTGTCAATGGAGCTGGTACATCCCCCGGCTGGGGACAGCACTGGTGAGAGGGGCCAAGCCCTGCAGAAAGCCCAGTTGCACATCCTGCAGCATGCAGGGCACATGGAGCTAGGACAGGCAGGCAGGCTCCTGCTGTAGCTACCTGCTGCTCCAGAAGGATGCTGCATATACTTCTTTGGGGAAAAACGTGGGGTTTTTTTCCTTTCTTTCTTTTGTGTGACTGTGCATGTAGTTAGTGTGGGAGTGTGTGTGCGCACAGGTGTGTGTGTGTGTGCGTGCGCACGCAGGTGTGTAAGTTCCTTTCCAGTCTTTCAGTTTATGCAAAAACGTAGCTGTGTTTTTAATCTGTTACAATAACTGTGTCAACATACTGTAGAAAAATGATGGGGATCGCTTCTAAGCTTTTTATATATATATATATATATATATATCTACTGAACAGTATGTTTGAGTAAGGTGGTTGTTTCTGTTCCAATTTGTTTTTTAAAATTTTATACTTCCATTTGTTTTTCAGGGTTTTGGTTTTGTTTCTGAATGACTGAAAAGACAGATTTTAAGTCCACTAGCTTATAGATGGTATATATAAGGTCTGGATGGTCTACACCAAAGTGTGTAACAAGGGTGCTTGCATGTTCTTTCATTTCATCATGGCTTCTTCTATGAAACAGTTTTGTTCACCCGTAGTGAACTATGCAGACTGGAGTAGATAGATCTGTATCCAAAGCAATGTTGTTGTTTTAATAAAAACAAACTGAAAACCCTTTGAAAACAGTAGGCAGCAAGACAATTTTTTTTAAAAAGAACCAACTCAAGACCTTTATATCAAGCTCCAACCCCTGAAGCAGGGTTCCCTTGATATTATCCCTCAAAATGTTCTCCCAAAACACAGAGATGTATAATCATGGCAACAGCTTCTGCAGCGATCTGCCTTCACAACATACACCACGGTTACTGGGTTGACCTTGAAATGTTCATTTTGTAGTCAGTGGGTCTTCTGTTTTCATCCTTTCCCAACCCCAGTTCCCTTCCACCCTCTGTTTTGAGGGGTTCATGAACCTATGTGTGCCTTTGCTTTCCACCCTTGCGATACACTGGTAGATGCAACAAATTCAGACTCTCATTTGTAAAGTTGTAAAGTATTGTGATGTCACCAGTTTCCCTTCATTTCCACATCCCCCTAACATATGATTCACAACTTAATGTTGGTTGTAAAAGGAAAAAAAAAAGGCAGGAAAGGAAAAGAAAAAGGAGGAGAGACGGGAAATAAAAGCTCTTGATTACATACGGTAATAAAACCAGACTGTTCTACCTTGTTTCTTGTTTCCTGGTTCTCTTGTTTCTAGACAATTTATCAATTTATCCTTTAATATATACAAATGCAATGCTGATCATTTCAATCAGGTTACAGTGAGGAAGAAATTTGTTACTTTTTGCCTCTTACAGAAAACAGACTTTAGTGTAAGGTGCTGGTTATTAATTAAAAATTAGATCACACATTTGCTCTTCCTCTATTCATATTCTGCATTTTGCTTTTATCATCTTGTTCATCATCAAATATTTATGACAGACTTAATAGTTTAAAAGAGCAAGGCTGGGATTTAAGAACATGTGGTCCACCAAAATAGATCATCATACAGATGTGACTTCAATCCCCAGATTTTACATATTAATAACAGAGTACCCTGTATTTTCTTTCAGCAGGCTAAATTTGTTGTGCTTCACAGGAGTGATTTAGATGATGTTTTCTGAGACTTATTCTGCAATAGTAGTGAGCAGAGAATAACAAAAGAGTGTAAAAGTAATGACTCCCTAGGCCTGAGAGTCATTGAAACATAACTGAGTTCTTCACCTTGATTTTGTGTATATGGGATCACTCATGCAAAGCCATTAACTACAGTACTAATAAACACTGGTTATGTCCATTACTAGGCTAAGCGGACTTGTTTTGTGAGAGAAGTAGGCATTATGAAATGTGACCCCAGAGATACAAGGCATCTAATACAGTAATTTACCCTTGTTCAGATCTTATTTGGGCTTTTCTGCCCTGCCAGTACACTCTGTTCAGGGACCTACTGCCCTCATGATATGTGCCACATAAGTGACACACAAATGCAGAGCATTGCAGACATCGTTTTTCAGTGCCTTGCCCACATATTTGCCTGTTTTTTTCTCAGTGCAGGCTCTCTTCAAGCTGGGCACACTGGCATAGAGATGTGTGGGGTGCACACAGAGCAGATGTCTGCTAGGACTGAGTAATGCAGCCAGGGGACTGAGGGCACTACACGGTTACACAGTGCTGCACTCTCTGCTGCATTTGACCTGCACACTCCCAGAGCTGTAGCAAATGGGAAAGCAAAAGCTCTCCAGGTGCTTAGGGACCTGCATTGTTTTCAGTCCTGGAGCCAATCCTTTGTGAAATTCCTTTGTCTATAGTTGTTTGAAATGCCTTGTATGAGCAGCACCTACAGAAGCTATTCAAAGATTAATATACCTCTATTTTAAAATTAATATAAAAGATCCTCCATAAGCCATGATAGCCTTAGAGAAAAGGGCCCAGTAATGCCCAGCAGTGGTGCTGGATGTCTCATTTTGTCATCTCTTGCCTGTAAAAGTCCATTTAAAACACAGGCATGAAGGAGGGAGGGCAAGAAAGTGCCACAAGCCATTTGGGGTCTGTAACTCCTCTGCTCATGTGTCCAAAACCTGCTGCCAAACGGAAGGTTTGTACTTAGCCCCTTAAAGTAGTATTCCCTTGCAACACTTCCCCAAAGGTGCACTTCAAGGTGGCATCTACAGATCCTCTGACAGAGACCTGCATTACCTTCTGCTGGGCAGGAAGGATTGGGCAAGGAGCTGAAGGAAACACATTGCCCCCTTGGGGTCTTGGCCAGACAAGCAGGCACTCACAGCAGCACCCCACCAAGCAATGGTTCCTCCACTGAGAACACACAGCTCCCCACCCAGAAGAGGCAGTGACACTGTGGTGGCTTTTGACAGGGGAGGACATCACTGAGCTACTCACTGTCTGTATGAATCATGAGATCTGTCCCCTACAGGGGCTGCTGGTGCCACACTGCAGAAGCTCCCTGGGGCTGAACAGGACAAACAAGAAAGCCAAGAGAAAGCAAGGACGCTTTGAGCACTTCATTCAAGTTACTGTCATCTTATTCATCGTATTAATGGTACTCCCGTTGACCTCATTTAGCGTGTCATTGAGGATGCATGGAAGTTCCCTTCCAATCAGCATTAATTTGCATACATATTTTTACACAAAATGGAACCCAGCTGAAAAACTCAAAACAATAGGTCTCTGTAAACAAAACCTGGTCCACTGCCCAGTTCTTCCCCTCTCCTTACAACAGACACACATTTCAAACTATAGGAGAGTGTCATTTCAAAGATAACCACAAGTCCTGGCCCACTGTAGATTCTACATCAGGGAATATTTTGCACCTGAAAGCTCCCCATGTGAAAAGAGATGAGGCAATTGCGCCAAGCATGCGCAGTTCAGTGCACTTTGCTGCCAGCAGGATGGCCATGCACACAACTGGTTTGCATGGAAAGGGCTGCCAGAATAAAGTGCCTCAACAGTAATGCATGAGCACTAACAGTAACACATGGTTCACATGATGGCCAGACTAATTTCAGGGATGTAATTCCGATAATTCTTCTGCCACAGAATTAGCAGGCTGTTCTCTCCATGGATTAGGCATGGATTTTTGCTTCCTAAATCTTGTTTATAAAGCTTGTTTAAAGCAATGTGGAGGACCTCAAGTGGTAGTCCGATGCACCCCACTGCAGTGGAGCAGGATCAAGCAAACCTAACCCATTCTTGATGACTGATTTTCTTACCCTTTCCTTGTAAACATATTTTACTCTGAGTAGTGAAAGTCACCCAAGGGATCAACATCAAGCTCATTTCAGAGTGTCCAAAGAAAATAATAAGCTAAGAAAATGAGTTGGACTGGCTTAGTTAAGGCCAGTTTTCTATTTATCCAATTAAAGTTAATTTCCCAGAAGTATGGCACCTACTCCAATGAACAAGTGTTAGATTGTGTTTGTAATATTCATATGCTTCCTGCTGATGCATGTGTCTGCTAATGAGTCTCTAAGTAGTCTTTTTATTTTTTCCCTTTCTTTTAAAAAGTGGAGATAATTTTCAGAATAAGTACTAAGTCCATCTTCACATGACTTGTGCAGAACAATGATGTGTTAGACATCTTTATATGAATAGAAACAGGTAAATAGTCATATATCCCCTGACTGTAATTTAAATAGTGTAAGTCAGCAGGGAAAGGCTATAATTGGAGTCAGAGTAAGTGAGGTGAAAATTGCTAGGTGGCAGTACCATCTGCATGTTGTTTTAATTAGCCAAGTTTATTGTCAGAATATAAAACTTTCTGCTATTCAGGTCCCTGGCTTATTTCAGCCATCAGTCCAAAGTGACTGCCACATGTCTGGGTAAGCACAATTACTGATCAGCAAAGGAGAATTATCCTCCCCACTGATCTGGCTAACAGTAACCATGTCTAGGAGTAGGGACAAAAATATGACTAACCAAGATCATTGTCACATCTGCTTAGTGTTTCATGACAAACTCTATTAGGGCTAACAGAACTACTGTTAATTCAATTAGATCAGTGTTTTCCTTTGCTGGCCATGATGAAATTGGAAGACCAGCAACTGTATGCAGAGCATGGCAGGCAGTCCGCTGCAAGGAATAATAGCATCATAAATAATATATTAAGACGAAGACAAATCTAGCATGCTGCAGTCAGAGCTCATCAGCCTTACAGATAGATCCTGCAATATCAGAAGGAGGTGGGGGAGGAAAAAAGTAGCTATGACAGGAAATTATAGCAACTGTAAATGACAGGGACTACAGGAGGGAACAAAACTCATTAGGTCAGCTCTTTAAGCAAAGTGCTGGGGAAGCGCAGGACAGCCTGCTGGCAGCCATGGAGGCCCTGTGAGCCCTCACATTTATCCTCCTTAAAATGAAACAGCAGACGTCGAGTGCTGGATTTAAAGGAAGAAGATAAATAGCGGAAGATAACTGGCAAAAACCTCGGCGCAAACCCACCTTTCTCTCTGACCTGCAAGCCCTGCCCTAGTACCCAGGGCTGCCTCGGTCCCTGCAGAGTGGGGCTGGCACGGCTGCACCCTCCGGGGCGAACAGGCCGCGCCTCCCACACAGCAGCACCCCGGCACCGGCGAGGACCCTGCCCTGCTTCGGGGCAGCGCTCGGCCTGCGGGGCTGGTGGGCACAGGCGGCTCAGGGCAGGGGAGCCCTTTGTTCCTGGATGGATTTGTGGCTGGATCTGGGCCAGCGGGGCGCCCACAGCAGCACCGCCACACAGCAGCCCTCACCCGCGAAAGCTGTGGCTGTGGAAATGCTGTCCGAGCCTCTTCGGCGTTCAAAGGGAAAGAAACCAAAACCTCCCTTTGCTTCAGCGAACATGCCAGTAAAAAGGTGCTGATAAGCGCTCCCTAAAGCAATTTCTGGCTTTTAGGAGTGTTTTGTTCGTGTGTTTTTTTTAATGTATCTATACAGCCTTGCTGCTAGAGAAACGCACTCCATGTCGGGAAAAAGAAAAAGACAACTAGAATATTTTGTTTCTCTGACTTCTGGAAATTATTGCATAATCTTATCAATTCTCAACAAATAGAATCTAAAGTATTCAGATTGCTGATAGAAATACTGCTTCTGATGGTGCAGCAAATTGCAGATTGAGCTTTTATTAAACGCTGCATAAATTGCAGAGCAACCTTTTACAAGATATGGTGGTTCAAACAGTTTTACAAAGAGCAGGAGACAAAGAGTTCTTTTTACACTAAAATGGTTTCCTAGGAAACACTGCAAAATGTAACATGATATCTCTGTGAGGAAGTTCAAGGACTTGTGTGTGCTAGTGTGCGTTTCTCCTGACCCTCTTTCTTTTCTTTTTTTCTTTTCTTGGTGTGGGATATGGTATTGCTGGCCAATTTTACCTTTTGATGGTAGCACAAAAACAGAATAGGCCTGTACCACAGCAACAAACTATCTGAAGGACATTTTCCTCCTTGATAATCAAATCTCTTCTCTAAACAGAAAAGAAAAATGTTGATGGAAGCAAAGTCTTTTCATCTGTAGCACTGTGGTTTCACAATAAGGAAAAAACAATGACTGAAAATACCCAGAACCATATTTCAGATTTCAGATGGTCCTTATGGCTGACCGAGCATATTTTCTCATCTGTGTGGAGCCCACAGCACACAACATAAATGTATGGGATTAAAGCAGATATCAACAGCCTGCAAAGCTACCCTAAGCTATTCAGAGATCTAGACATGCGTCTGATCTTCCATAATTAAAGGTTAATAATCCACCCATCTGAGACAGGCACTTTGTCTTCCCTATGTGCAAGCAGTATGTCCCCAGAAATGAAAAGTTCCTAACTGGGACAACTCAGTGTTTATCCAAACATCAGGTAACTGTCTGAATTTACCTGTCTGGATGCCCTTTCATTAGCTGTCCTACTCTCATAGATGCTAATTGTGACCTGGCATTAGGTGCGCTTCCTGCACATGTTAAAGACTGCAGAAATGTTGATGTATAAAACACTTTGCCCCAGCCATAGCTATTCTCAAGATTTCAATATCTTGACATCTTTAGTTACATGAAACAGTACATGAACCTATGCAGTGCTGCTGCTGTGTCTGTCATACTCCCAGCTGCAGCCTGGGCATTCAGACCCATGCAATTCTGCCAAGAGCTTTGTCCAGTTATAAAAGCATACTGGTGCAAGTGCAGAAGCACTAGAGCACTGCATACAAGGCAGCAGAGCCAGACAGACAGGGCCAAAGCTCCAGCATGGCTCAAAGAAAAAACACCCCATTTCTTGAAGGATATTTTAAAAGAAGTTGCTTTGCAACAGACCATTACTGAATAAAATTTTTGAACAGGGATGGGGACATGATTTATGTCCTTGGACTCCTTCTGCTTACTCTGAAGAAAGGGCAAGCAAGTGTTTCAGAAATAATTGCACTGAATTTAAGCAGAGGGTCATTCATAGGTGACAGAGGCAGCACCGGTTGTCCCTGTCAACCTCAGCCAGCCAACGTCCCTGGGTTAACCAGCCCTCCTCTTTGGAAAGCACACACCCAGTCAATTGATCCTTACTGCTGCCTCCCCGCTCCAGTTGCTCGATTTTATTGCCTTGTTGCAGAGGATGGTCCTTTGCTGCTCAGGGAGAGTCTGGGATAGTGGCAAGATGGAGTACATGATGGTCCTGGGAAGGGTCCCTGGAGAATTTCTGTTCTGCAGGTAACTGACAAATGGGGGAAAACTCTCAGAACATAATCCAGAGAGTTTAGCTCATGTTCATAAGGACAGGATAATCCAAGCAGCAGGTGAGCTAAGTGCTGGCATTTACCATTGGTGCAGAAATGTGAACTTTGGTGAACTACTGAATTTGTCAAGTAGCTGAGAGAGCAGCATTTGGATCTAGATATGCAGTCTGGAAGAGCTGGAGTGCGTTACTGTTGGCAACACAGATGCTGACCCAGGGAAACACTTGACTTGAAACACAGTGTTATCCAGTGAGCTCCTTGTTTCAGAACTGGGACAGAATGGCAGATTTTCTGGGCAGGGCCACAGGATCCCTCCCGAAGAAACAGCATTGCCAAGCACATTAAGAATGGTTCTGAGCTTCTTCCAAACCAACCCAGGCCAGACAGCCATTGATACTCCATAAGAACAATTGCCTTCCAAGCCAGTAAATCTAAAGGAATTACCTGACAGAGATGAACAGGCATAAGGCTGTGCCATGCCTATGAAGGTAAATTGCAGACTCAGGACCTGCTTCCACTCTCCTTGTTCATGTCCCACTAACTGTGTAGATGTATCAGTTACTCTGTGTGGTACCCAAAAGCTGTACTCACAGGCATGTTGGAAACACCAAGGACAAAGGAATACTTGGCTGATGCAGCCTGTAACACTGCTTTGTTCATCCTCTGCTGTATTGGCTCTGTTGTACTAATAGGATTAAAATGCATTTAACTGAGATTTCATGTTTGAGATCAGTAGGTAATTAGGCCCAGACTGATGCACTACAGTTAAATAAACACTTTCTGAATAGAAATGCATCCCAGTTACTTACTGTCCTAAACGCTTTACTCAGAGTGCCCAGTTAGTAAAGATTTAAATAATTTACATCTACATTCAAATAGCTGTCCTTTAGTGTAACTTGTATGTTTAAATATCTAGTAACTGCAGTACATTTGCATTACTGTTTAAAACCCTATGCATACAAACACACTTTTTGATAAAAGTTATACAAATTATTAGTCAGTGAAGGAAAATCTGATTTTCAGGAAGGAGTTTTCTGAAATGGAGGAGTCTTAAGCTGAACAGGCTGCAACTTCTGTTCTATCTCCCAGTGTAACCAGCTCAACATGGAGATTGTTTAGATGGTCCAGTCTCAGCCATAATTACAGCTGATCTGACAAGATCTCACTTGATACACAGAATAAGAAATGCATTCAGCTGACTGACAGGAAACTAAATAGTCTCCAGAGTATTTGCCTTTAAATGCATATGCCATTTTGTATAACAAATGCAACTCAACAGCAGATATTTTGTTCATCTTAATTTTTTATTGAAAGTAAGAGAAACAAGTTGACCTGAAGATTGAACTACTATCTCTAATGCTGAAAAGGACTTTACTTAGAATTGGTCTAAAATAAATAAAAATTAATTTTTCATTTTGGATTCTGTGACTATGTCCTAAGAGAAAGGACAAGCTCTTCCCTGACCTAAAGATGTATGTGGCCTTTCCCCATTGCTTTAATGATGGAAATTAAAAGCTGCCCCATTAGCTCAGATCACTGAGGCAATTCTTTAGATGGATTTGGCATGTCTGTTGGACTTTCACCACATAAGAAGGGGAACACCTGAGAGTCACTGCCATTCCTGTGGCTGGCACTGCAAAACACAGGTGCTGTGAAAGCTTCAGGAAGGGCTTATAAGCTTCAGCCTCTGGCAAGGATGTTCCCAGGTGTCTGTGATGGTTGCACGAAAGTGGTCTTTGCTCCCTTCCACAGAAGTCTGCCTGCACCCACTGATTGTTCAGAGTTCAGAATCCTACGGGGAACCTTCATGTATTTCAACAAGGGTTTGATTCAGGCTGTTCCTTTTTAAATCCTTATTTTCTCTCTCCTTTCTTTCTCATCTTGCTACCTGCCCTACTGGAACTACTTTGATGCAGGAGAATAGGTTGGATGACACATTTTATGAGCAGGCAAAGTGAGGACTGAAGCTGTTTTGTCCCAGGCTGCCTGCAAACCAGCAGCAGGGAAAAGGGCAGTCACAAGGTCTCAGGTCACTGTCACATACATTCTCCTCTGAACTGCCCAGCATAACTGGCAGGTTGGAGGAAAGGCACAACTCTATAAGCCTGGAGAGTCTGGCAGCAAAAACAGAGAATCAAGGGAAAGAGGGTTCAATGGAAAAGAATTCTCTTTTGTGAAGAAATTACAGACAAGACAAACACATGGATATTCGTGTTTCAAGCAAAAAGAACCAGGAACAAAACAGGACCTTCCCATAGCATGGGAGAAGAGAAAGAAGAAGAGCTGCTGGTGTGAGAGGAGGAAGGAAAGCAGAGTGCTGCCCCAGGGAGTGAGGGCATAGGTCATCTGTTTCCAGAGACAGGTTCACAGAGCCCCCCAGTGCCTTCTCTGGTGAGGTATATTTCCACCTACAGCTACAGGCTGGGCACGAGATGAACCATCACTTTACACCAGCCCCACATGCCCCACAGCTCCTGCCCTGCCCTTGGCACTGCCTTTATGCTCACAGGACATCCTGCTGCCAAAGCACAGGCAAGCAAATGGGATGCCTCCAGCATCAAGGAACTTCTACTTTCAGAAACCCTCCTGTCGCAAATTGATCATAAAACTCCAACTTTACTAATTGATTGTTTGAAAGATAGATAGAAATATATGCCAAAAAATAAATATACATATTCATGTCATTTACATATATGATATATATTAAAGTTATATTAAATATATTTCATGTCTATTAAAAAGAATACTCCTCTTGGGATTATGTACCAAATTAACTGCTAATATTCAGTTCTTGGTACAGTAACTTGTAACTTTCTACACAGCAGTGGGAGCTTGAAAAGCTACCCTAGTACACTGCATTTTGGCTGTGCTGGATGGGAGGAGGGAACTCCCTTCCCAAGAAGAAGCACTCCTGCTGGTGTGAGGCACAGCAAGGTGCCCAGTAGTCTTGGAGATCTCACCTGTCCCTCAGAAATGAAGTATGAAGGACACAGTCATGGAAGGAAGCAGCCTCAGGGGTTGGAGGACTTGCAGCAACAGGCCCTTCATGAGTACTACATCACTCATTCAATGAGTAGTGTAGGAATAGATGGTGTCAGAAAATCTGTTACCTTCTCAAAAGAAAAAAATAACCTTATGAGACTAAATCTAAGTAATTTAAGAGTGATGGTGTGGTTTCATTCTTGCAGCTAATTAAAGGTTACCTCACTTAAAGGAAAAATAATAGTGTAATATTTTGAGCAATAAAAATGATGGTTGATTTGTTTCCAAATTGTGCCAAAGACAAACAACCCACAGAGCCAGAAAAGTTTTTTTCCTCTACTCCTCTAGGGAATGAAGACTGTAGGCAACCAGCTTCCTCCTGCCCAGGGGAGTGATGCTGGCCAGAAGCAATTAAACACTTGATTGTAATTGGGCCTCAGTGAAGATATATCTCTAATCAGTCATCAGCTCTACTGGGGCTGTCAAAGGAGCTTGATGTTCTTCACTTAGCCTTCCCCTTCATTTATTTGTGCAGGGTTTGTGTGTGTTTATTTTTATTTTAAGTGGAAACTAGTGCCGGGGCTACTGCCTACTTTTTCAGCTGCTGTCCCAGGTCTGCCCTTTGCTCCTGGCCAGAGAGTAGCAGGAACGTTCAGCAGAATGTTTGGCAAGTTTGGCTGAAGTAGACAGCACTTCAAAGAAATGCCTTTCTTTTCCTGCTCTCTTTCCTGTCATGTGTGCCCCTCAGCACAGGGGAGGAAGGTGCTTGCTGTCCCTGAACAGCAGCTCTGCCAAGGAGGCCTGGAAGGTCTTCAATCCCAGCAACTTGGAGTTGTACCACATCCTTTTCCTCCTTCCTCTTGTCTCAGGATGTTTTCAGTCCCTTCTGTGACCATGGCTGTGCCCGAGGAAGCAGTGGAGAGCTGTAACACCCCCAGCACAAAGTTAGCCAAACTCTCCTGAGCAGCAGCATGGACTGGCCAAGACAAACTCATGTCCCCAGACCACAAAATGAAGTCAGCATTTTTTAATGTATATTTGTGCGTGTTCCAGAAACCAGATGTATTCACAGGCTCACAGAACAGCTGAGGATGGAAGGCACCTGCAGATGCCATCCTATCCAACTCCCCTGCTCAAGCAGTGTCAGCTGGTGCCATCTGCCTAAAATACGTCCACTTGTATTTTAGGTATTTCCATGGGTGGAGATAGCACAGACTGTTTCAGCAACCTATTAAAGCATTAGAATGCCTTCATAGTAAAAAATAGTTTTTCTTATGTTTCAGCTGAATTTCCTGTATTTTAGTGTGTGCTTGTCCTGTCACTGCGTACCATGAAAAAGAGCCTTGCTCCCTACCTTGCTCCCTGCATATATTTATGTGGTTTTTTTCAATACCCTATGTGCTTAAAGGAAAAATGAAAGCAGACTTCTATAACTGAAGCAAAGATTGAGCCAAATAACACATAAAGAAATAGAGGCAAACTGCCAGGAAAGCAAATGTGAAATGCAAAGCTACATAGTAAAATACATAGTAAGCTTGTCTGTCTGCATATAAGAGCATCAAGATTTGTTGTCAGATGCTACCAAAATTACTCACATCATATATTTGTATATGTCCTAAAATGTGTGTTTCAGTCAGTGTGAAAAAGACTTTCACTGACCTAATACCACCTTAATCCTCCATTATGTTCCAAAATCTTGCACCTCTGCAAAGCAAATCTGAAACTTCAGAATCAGAAGGTGCTAGATGCTTTCAGGTGGGGCAGAGAGGGGCTGCCTCACCATGGCTGCACAGCCCCCTGCTCTTGGCACTTCCAGAATAGCATTAGTTTGAAACCACCTGGCTAAGGCTGCCGTGTTCGTAATGCACAAAGCCTGGTGATGCATAAACAGCAGCAAACAGCCTCTTGCAGGGGAAAATATTGGACAGCCCTAAGCACAAGTGCACATTTACCCACATCCTACCATGCCATTAACGAAGGTAATGTTACTGCAATTAAAACCCATGCATTTTCCAAGAAACCACAGTTAACCCAACTGTTTTGATTAGCATATCAGAATAATGTCTGTGTGGTAAGTACTGGTGAATAGCAATGTTTTTAATGGTAAGTTCTTAATGTAACATTCTATTTTGAATGGCTTTTTATGTTAAGAATTTTTCCTTCTGAATAGTTCCATTTAATTTCTTAGTTTTCATTTAATTCAATGTGAAGTAGTAGTATGCACAAGCTGGAATTATGTGCTTTTATTATGCTTTGGGTAAAGGATTGCAGTAAAATAATCACAAACTCTCACTGAATGCCATTTGGAATTTTTTGGACCTTTTTGGAACCCACCTTCATAGCTATATCTACCACATTTCCACTTGATGAACTTCTGGTGTATTTACCATCAGCTAAAGGACATTTCTATAGGATATAGCAACGTCAAGTGTGACGAGCCCTTCTGGGTAGTGGATACTGATGGACAGTATCATGCTCTGAGTCTCAGACTTCTCTCCATTCAGGTTCTTTATGCCTTATTAAAGCCTAAACTGTCATAAGTTGAAAGGGGTTTTGGAAATTTTTGGAAGTTTTTGCAAAACTTCATACACAATCTAATCTAATCATCTAATCTAATCTAATCTAATCTAATCTAATCTAATCTAATCTGAGTATACTTTGGATGATGGAAAGAAATAATGTAGTTTATAAAAAAACATGAAACTCCAGGAGAGACTGAGGTTATGGTGGCTCTGATTTTCGTGGTCATCCATTATTTGTTTTGCATTTGGGGGAAAAAGGCTTTACAGACAATTTCTTATTTCTTGGTAACATACAAAGCAAGAATATTTGTAGATGAGCCTAATCACAGAGGTTTTGGGTTGCTGCTTCATACAAAGTTAAAACCCCTTCAGCTGAGCAGGAGGGCAAATATCCATGTGTGGGAGGCCTTAAAGGCACTGTTGATGATAAATTCCTGTCAAGCAGGTATGTTTTTTTAAAGTATAAAATAATTATTCTGCCTAAACCTTTCTATTTCCTCAAAAAGTTTAAAAGGAAGAGATGGAAACTAAGATTTTTACTTTTATGTCCCATTTTCTTAAAGACTCTCTTTTTTCTGGTTATAGATAAAATCAGATAAAACAATTCCTTCTTTTAGGAATGCAGTTTCTGCCTCTTTATGAGCATACAAAATGACTTTATTATAATATGACATTATTCTGTTTGTATCATCTATTGACATCTCTGAAGTCCTTAAAGAACCATGGATGAAAGATGCTACACAAGTGCCAAGTACGTCATAAATTATTAAATATTTCTTCAAAATCTGTTTGCTCAGTCTGCATTTCATCTGCTGATCGCAGATTTCAGAATGAGCTATAGAAAAGGCCTTTATGAAACCTTGCTCTCCTCAGCATCCTGCCTGTGATGTGCAGGATCAGGCAGAATCAGAATATATGCTGTTTTCTGTGAGGAATTGCACTCTTCCTGGGCAACCTGACACGGAAAGGAAAGGAAAGGAAAGGAAAG
>VWYI01045675.1:0-33336 GCA_013399455.1 Anthoscopus minutus
CCAAATGCTACTTTTGGCTGTGGTCATAAAAAGGTGTGTGGAAAGAGCAACAGAGATAAACTTAGTGACTCAGGATTAGGTAGATTAGGATTAGCATCCTAATGCCCATTAGAAGCCAGAACGGATTTCAGAGCACTGGCATTAAATGATAGAGAACAAGCAGAATCCAGACTTTTATTTTTGCTTTAATCTAAAATTGTATTAATTGCTTTGTGACTCAGTGGGAATTTTGTCCATGTCCTGAATATGGATATAATTTTACTCCTAATCTCTGACCAGTATTGTTCCATATGCTGCACACTGGAAGTGACAAAGCTAGAGGTGCAAATAATGGGTCCATCATGGAAATGAAAGTACTTGATCTGCTGGGCAAGTAAGGATTTATAGGAGGTAATGGGGATAGTGGGTATTGTCTTTTTTACTAACTTTGCACTGATAGCTGCAGTGCTGGAACAGTCAGGCTTCTCAAATCCTTTGTGGCCCAGTGTCAGTGGCATTGTCAGTGTGGTGCTCCATGATGCCTCAGAAATGGCTAATGGTTTCTTTACATGCAGGTTTGGGTATTGAATCCAAGGCATTCACGTTTGGAAATGTCTATCTTAAATACTTCACAGCTTATTAGACCTTTTCAGTCATGTATGTCCATCCTCAGAAACAGGAGCTGTCTTAGGATGACTTGTTAAAGTTATGGAGAGAGTTGCTTTCAAAATGGGGGTTTTTTTGGAGTTTGCAGCACATTTAAATGGCACCTCAACTCTAGGAACCACATTACCTTCAAAGCATCCCAACATATAATTTTTTAAATATTTGAGATCAAATACTTCATGTTGGTGTGAATGGATTCATAAAAAAAAAAAAGGATGTTTAGAAAGAGCTATTGTAGTTGCCCTTTTTTGTTGTTGTTGTGCATTAGCTGCATTACCTCCCAACCCCTTTTAGAGCAATTATTTAAGTAAAACTTGGTGTTATATTTCCTTTTATTGCAAATGCTATTTATACACAAACTGGAACAGATCATGATGCAGCAAAGAACTTTTTACACTGCATGGATTGTGCAGCAAAATAGTGCTTTATCAGCATTACATGCTTCAGTGAGGAATGTTTTGCTGTTTTAAATCTCATCATTATGAGAAGAATTTATTATCCGGATACAAAGATTTTACTGGAAACTATTGAGCTGGGCTGTTGTCATCTAACCGAAAATGAAATCATGTTCATGATAATTAGACAAGGGGGATTAATGAAAAACCCACACTATATATACTGTTTACATACAACCTCAGAGATCTACTCTATCAGTTAGAACATGGTCACATTCATTTTTGCTTCCTTGCTGTGGGACAATCCCAGAAGTTATGGGCAATCCTTCACCCTTCTGTATTTAAACTCCTTGTCTACAAACATGATGCAAAGTGAAGATGGTTGAGGAAATGAAGCACATGGTGTGACAGGCCCATCTGTGCCAGCTTCATGAAATAAAAGTGCCCGGTATGATCATCCTTGCCTTTTGTTCCACACGATGCTGCTCAGGCCACGGGTTTGTGAACGCTGCCGGTAGAGTCTGCGAGCCTCGATTTATCTAACTGCTTCCTCTCCTGTGCTGTCGGCTCAGTTGCACTGCGAGCTTCCCTGCCCCCACCATTTCCTCCCTTTACTCAGCCCTTTTCCCCAGACAAATCTGAGGTAGAACCTCCTAGCAATTTTCCAAGGTTCTGGGCTCAAAGACTAAACTAATTTATTTTTGAATTGCAGATCAAACATAAACTGCAAAGAAGCATTTAATCAGTTAGGAGAAGCAAGAGTATGGCTTGTTTAAGTCCCAGAATCCATAAACCTGTAATGATTTTATTATATTGGTGTCAGTTTTCATTATTTTCATAAATGGGTGTTCCCTGCTTAATGCACGATATTTGCATCTGATGAACCAACGAGTTTAAACATGGTTTGTTTTAATGCTTTGTGAATTTGCATTTAAATTCATCAGAAGTAATTCTATTTGAAATCACACAGGGCTAAACACAGTGGTTGTAAATCCATTTGAATTGAGATGCCAGAATCAGCCCATTAATCTACAAATCTGCAATATAATTTTTGTTTGGTTGGTGGGCTTCTGTTCTGTTTTTTCATGATGAGGCAGTAGGGATACCAAGTACATGTGTGGGAGGAGAAGTGTTTGAGGAGGTTGTGATAAATTGACCAAGTGGGAGTATATCTTTGTTATGGAAACCAGCTTATGAAAGGAACATATGAAAGGCCAGAGACCATGGTTTGACCATGTCTGTCACTGCCACTTGAGGTAATTGCACAAGTAGAAAGCAAGTCTCTCAAAGAAGCAGATTCCCTAATATTTAGGATGATAGAGATCGGCATCAGCACCTTCCATTCATTCTTCAGTGTCAGAGTTCACCCAGAGCTTGAAGTAGTGCTGTAGCCTGCATTTAGTATTTTAAGTCCTCTTGCTAAACAATCTGTTACCTTGAATTTTAGTGTGGTCTGTTGTTAAAAAGGGAATGAATAAATGCAGCAAGGTTCGCCTCCAACAGAAACAGGCTCTTTTTGGAAGGAGTGGAGGGAGTGGAGGGAGTGTACTATAGCAAACAGTGTTGCATTTCTTGAAAGCTGTAGAAGAAATCTGTATTTCTTTCAGAGAAACTGGAGAATTGGTTTAATTTCTGTGTTCTTAAATAGACTGAAAAATCTGAAATTAAGATGTTTGTTTAAGCTAATAGTTACCAGATTTGAAGATGAAAATATCATTGTCTGAGAGTGCAAAATAATGGATGTGTGAGAGGGATTACTCTCTAAGAAGAGGGGTCTATCAACAACATTTTCCACACTATACATACTCCTGAAATGTAACAATGAATTTTTGGAGAAAACTATTTAAATAAAGTAAGTAATGCATGTTAAAAATATAAAATTTCTTAGTTATCCATTACGTACATTAGCCTTTTTAAAGAAATGTATGCATTCATTTATTTGACTAGGTGGCAATTCAAAATGACATTCAGCTGATACTTTTGAAAATGTTCATGTAATTATTTTGCTTATAATCAAGCTGAATTCAGTTTGAGAGATGTGTCTGACTGAGGGCAAAAGTGATTTTTAGCTAAGTTTGTGTCTGCCTTCCTCTGGGAACTAGCAGTCCTGGTCTGGCTCTTGTGAAGCTGAAATTCAAGAATCTGTGTCTCTATTTTGAATGGCTTGGACTGGAGCTAACAGGGTCCAGCTTAGAAAAGCATTTAGGCCTGTGCTTAGCATTAGCTCTATGCTTAATTCCCAAAAGTCTAACTACAGGCCCCTTCTTCACTTGCAAGAATTGCCATGAGCAGGAAGTCTGCCATCTGACATCTGTGAAATGAGCTGGTAGACTTGAGTCTTTTTCATAATGAACCAGTTTCCATCTCATAAAATTCTGTAATTGCAGATGGTATCAGTGGACACCTATGACAATCTCAGCAGAGATTGCAGCCCAGCATTCCTCATTATAGGATACATGGACACTGAACTCCTCTCTGCTCATGAACGCGGGGTTGAGTCATTGACAGGGCATTATGAGGAAAATTGCAATGATGTGACTAGAGCTTCACGGTGGGTAAATGGAGTACCTCAACTCTTGGAGTTGACAATAGGCTCTCCTAAGAAATGATAATGCAGTGATTAAGACGTAAAACTGGGACTCAGCTCACCTGGGAATTCTTCTGTGACCCTGGCAACACACTTCTTGTTGTTTTTCACTTCTCTGCCTGTAAAGTTAGTGTAATGCGTTTTCCATTTTTGTGGTGTTATTTAGTGGTAAATATCTTACCAATTGTGAGCAATTCACAAGTTTTAGATAGATGCCATTAGATTTTAAGTCTGTTCTGTTCAGTTTGCATTTGCATGTTCTTGTGCCTAGCACTAGTGGAAAGCAGGCCAATTTTATTTTTCTTCCTAATTCTGCATTTAGGAAATCAGCTTTATGCAAAGATACCTAAAAATATTTCATAAAATTCATTCTATTGTGAAAGAGGCCCTAAAAAAATAACTTGTGAAAGAAGAAAAGTATTAATTTTGGACTTCTTTTAGCTTGTTCTTTTAGACACTGATATAATTTTTGTTCTGTCTGTGTACATTTTCATATGTGCATTTTCCTTTTATAAAGAAAATAATATCATTCAAATATCTTTAGGTTCTTTTTATTTCAGTAGGAGCACTTGAATAATGTTTTAAGGGTCCTTGGAGACACAGTGAAAGAAGTAGTGAATGTCGATGGGTTTTGGAGCACTGGAACATATCCCAAAAGTTATAGCTACAGAATCTGTAAGCCCTACCTGTGGCTTGCAGCAGCTGTTTCAACCTGTGATGGCATGGCTGCTCCAAAGCTCTGTAATCTGCACATATTTGAAATATCAAACCACAATGAGTCCTGGCAATTGGTCTGTTCCATGCCAGAAGTTAGAAAACTCCTGAGCTCACTAAACTACAGTAGCTGGAAGAAGAGTAAGAAATATTTTTTTAAAAGGTAGTTCAAGTAAGAATCTTTTAACAAAATTGTCAGCAGGAGCTGTTAGTTTCTTGGTGGTTTTCAAAATCAGATCTTCCAGGTATCTTGCTACAGGCTTCTGGGGCTGGTTTTTTGTTTGGGGATTTTTTGGGTTTGTTTTGTTGTTGTTGTTGGGTTTTTTTGTGGGGATTTTATCTGGTCTCTGTTTTGTCACATATCCCTAGCTTTACTTCTTTCACAGAAATGATCATGAATTCCTCTGACATTTTTTCCACTGTAACAAAAGTGAACTAAGTTCCAGTAATAGTAAAAGTGCTTGGCTTCATTGTCCTAGGTATGATGGCATTTACAGCAGAATGATAGCAGCAAGCATCATGCTACAGACAAGTGAGTCATGGTGTTTTCAAACCACTTGACATCTTTTAGTTAGCATGGTTTTAAGCATTACTTGGCTTCAGTTGAAGACAAACATAAATAATGAATCTTTGAACAAGTGCTTTTAAAATTAAGAACTAAGTGACATTTTAAAATATTTTAGATAAATATGATCATTATTTAATCTTAAAATATTCCCTTTTTTCCTAGTCTAAGTTGGGTCTCAGGAAGGACAAAAATTAAAAGAGCTAATGAGATGACCTAACAGAGTGGCAGGGGTTGTTTACTAGTCCATATTTGACTTGGATTTATGCTTCATATGATTGACAATCATTGCAAGTTCTTTGGTTTTTAAGACTTAAGGCACCACAGTCTTGAGTGAATTTTAGTTCACAATGGAGATGTTTACAAAAGTTATTTAAATAGTTCCTGCAGAATCCCATGCTGCTTTTCACTGAATTGTTCTGGAATAGTATGGATTTGCAGTATAAATGGTTATGAGCTGGGTTAAGTCATACTCTTAACTACTGTACAGTCTGTTTATTCCATCTGGGAGCTTCATCATCCTGGCTCCTGAAAGTGGATGAGGCAGCTGAATTGACTTTCCATTTCTCACTGTGTCTAACCATCTTCCTGCAGTATGACATGAACATTCTAGTCTTTCATCAAAATAAGATTATGCTTATCTAATATGGACAAAAATTTTCCTCCCTCTCCGGCATTTGCAGATTATGTAGCCAGAATATCTGCACTTAAGCCTTCAATATTTCCATTCAAGCCAGACTTCTGATAGATCTTGTTTCACTGTTCTGAATATTCTTTAGTAAAGATCTCTCTCCTAGAAAGATCAAGACATAATCTAGTTGTATCTGTACCAGAACAATCTGCAGCAGACGTGCCTTTGAATATGCAATTAAAAATTGCTTTGGCCTGTTTTCTTTTCCTGTTTTACATTTCATAAACTCACATGTAATTTGATGAACACTGTCATTCTTTAAATTTCTTTGGCATTACAGTTCACAAGGGACTTGTCTCTCATGGAACATCATTTTTGCATATTTGCTTGATCCACAAGTGCTAGTATGCAATAGCACAAGTTCAATCTTACATTATTATTTTCTTACTTACTTATGTTACATCCTGGTTTTCTTTGTAGTGATGTTAATGCTTCCATTTTGGTACTAGCTCCATGTGCCATCTAAAAGCTGTTGATTACTACTTCTAGTTAGCCAGCAATTTAGGTAGTCTTGTCAACAAGGTAGTGTGGTAATTTTTCAGCTCCTAAATAAACAACTTTGCAGACAAGTGCAAGCAACTTGGTTAAGGAGGTTCTGAACCCTTTGGGAGAGCTGCAGTTCGGCAGTTTACTTTGCATTTCCCATGCAGCCCAGGCACATAGACCATCTTGCAGTTCCTGCATCGACAGTGCTCACCAACAGCCCAGAAAGCACCAGCTTTGATATCTTCTGTCTTGCTTTATCTACAGCCTTCCTCATGCTTTCTAACACTGGGAGTGGAAGACAGTTCATTTAAGTGCTACTCTATCAGTAGCGCTGAAAATATATTTCTGTCAGCAGAAGAGTCAATTACATAAACAGCTTTTCCTTTGAAGATATTCTGGAAACATGCTGCTTCCATCCTTCACCAGAGGTGAATCATGAAAAGAAGACTTTGTCATGAACTCTACCCTTGAAAGTGGAATAAAAGAGTTACCCATCTCTCCAGCCTCTTATTTCCCATCCAACCTTCCAGAACCAGCTTCACGCTTCCTAAGTAATCCCAGTATTACTGGTAGGCCTGTGACCCTCTGAGGTGAAAAATGAGCATGTTTCCTGACACTAATAATTTCGGGCATGATAAGCCTTGACGCTATCAAGTGCCTCAGGAGGAGTGAGGGGTAGCAAAGGGGAAGGCCTGTGCATTGAGAGAGTCCCACCTATAACCAGCCCTATTCCTTCCTTCTCGTATGTTGTCATTTTTCATGCACCGAGACTGACTTTTGGAGTGGGAAATCTGATGTCAGAAGTTTGGAAACTGCCTTCACAATTAATTCACCTTCATCTTAAGCCAGGTACCACTGTGGAGACAGCTGCACTCATGGCTGATCCTGTGTTGTGGTTACACATGTAAGGCTGAAGTGTCTAATCATGTTGGGTTTTTTCCCAAAACACAGCTTAGCATGACCCATAGATTTCAGACTGAATTATTGTAGTGCTTCTTTCTACCTGTAGATCTACTCTGAAAATACACAAATATTATTTGCCACTGGCATTACACTTGATGTTGTAAAAGCAAAGAAACGGATCTTTCTCCACTGAAAACCTGTAAAGTGAAAACTATAAAACCCTCTTCCCTTGTTTTCTTCTGAAACTGGTTGTAATGCTATCTTCCTCTCACTATGCCAGACTCTACAGCTTAACATAATGTATGTCACTCCTCCGGTTTTCTTTCCTATATTCCCAGGCAGGTGAGAGACACTAAAAGGAAAATATCAACTGTATGTCAGTGCCTAAGTAAAAATCTGCAAAATTAAGTTATGTAGCTTGCCCTTCTTAGCAAATCATCATCTTGGGCCAGTATAGCTCCTTCCTTGTAGCAGTTTATTGCTTCTAATCATCATCATCATCATCACTTAGAAGAATCAGGGATTATTCCAGTAAGCTTTTGATAGTCTACAAAAACTCATCTCCTCCAATGTTTTGGACATTGAAGCAGAGTATTTTTTTCCAGGTAAGATAATGCATTAATTGCCTCACTTTGTAGATGAGCATTAGCTTTTGATATAAGCTATCCCATAGACTCCTGACACTTTGCATGCTGAGCAATCTTGTCCTTGAAGTTACTGTAGTGCACGATGATCAGAACTTACTGCTGATGTTTTGTTAGCATTTACCAGCAGTGTCCTGGCAGAGGGTGACCTCCAGTTCTGTCTCTAAACATTTTCAATTTACAGACTCAAGAATTTTTGCTGCCTTTGCCTCTCATTCTTTTGAGGAGGTCAGCCCTTTATGAATTTGCCACAAGAAAGAAGTTCAAAATACGCTATATACTTAAACAGCTTAATAGGAGTATAGCTGCAATGAACACACGACATACAATTCATTTTAATATTTATAGAAGAAATTCATGTTGTTTTAAGTGTACACAAGCAGCTGCTGTCATTTGGCTATGAGCAGATGTTAGACCTCCAAAAGCTTCACTGACAATTAAAATACTAACAGTTAGTGTTTTACCCCAGCTGCAGGTTCTGCTTACTGTAAATTTGATTTTAATGGTGCCTCTGTGCAGTTATTGAATAGAGGTTTGTTTTCTACTATACATGCAAAAGTGTCTACAATGAAGACAAATGGTTATTTCCCATAATTTACTCTGGAAAGATATGAATGTAGCTCTAACGTAGTTGAGTTTATAAATGAAATACAGATATGACTATCACATTTAAAATGGTAGTTTCTGCTGTCTTAACTAACAAAAAGAACTAGGGAAACTTACTATTTGTAGTTATTCCCAGGCATTCCTCCTAAAAACTGCTGTGCTTTTTAAATGGGTTGAGATGTGCCCTCAAGCAAAGAACAGGTGCTTCTTTTTAGTGAAAGGGTGCATAAATCAGAATAGATAAATACAGAGAAACACGATACTCACAGTTGATAGGTATGCTGAGGAATATATTTTCTGCTTGATCATTTAATAACATAATGTTTTATTTTAGGTATCCCTTACAAGTGTCTGTTCTCCTTAGTGCATATATGTACATCAAACATTAGGGAAGGCCAGCCATTTTCAGAATTGTTAATCCCAAAGGCCTGATTATGCAAACACAATGCATAATGCAAGCAACCATGTTTAGTCCCTTAGAGACTATTGAGGCTAACTATGGCAGTAAGCAGTATGCTTGATAAATAAATGTTTATAAAACCAGGATCTGAACGTATATATTCTTGAAAAACAAAAACTTTTGCTGAGATAACAATGACAAAAAGGTTTTTTCCTATTTTTGACAAAGCTGTTAGTGTCTGGGACTAGACCTAGTTCAGAAATCCAGATAATTTTCCCTATGAGAAGAGCTTGGGGGTCTTTCCCATTGTTTCTCATATTAGTGTATTATTTTTCGTATTATATGTTCTGTCTGCCTAGGAAACAGAAGTCTCTGATTTGACCAAGCACAACCAGAACCCCTTGAAATTGGGATTCTGATTTAGAAGTGCTAAAAATGCACTTTCCATTTGCACTGCAGGGGATAAAACAGAAAGTGTACATCCGAGTATCATCAATGTCAGTTGTTCCCAAACTGAGGGCCAGAGTAATCTTTGAAGCTGGACTGCCAAGAAATGTCCAGAGTGGCTATCCTCACCTCAAGCTGCTAAATTGCACTGGAAGAGATAACTGAAATACTCCAGATACATTCCTGATGCTGCCTGCCCGTGTAGTTAATTGCTGCATATGCCACAGAGAGGTTTTTGCTCACACATCAGAGTTGAGAAGAGCAGCCTGCATGGTGGCAAACAGGTAAAGAGAAAAGTGGTCTGCAAGTAAACCAGTTACTCAGCAGGTTAGGCAGCTGGAAATTTTGCATGTTAACACTGTACATGTTTGCCACAATCAGTGAGTGTTTTGGTGCGACCAGTGGGTGTTTTGGTATGTATGTATTTTTTTTATTTGCATTCTGTCTGTAACACTGGGCTCTATAGCGTTCATTTTTGACCTTGACTGCAGGAAAAGAAAAATTGAATTTTTTCCTAGAGAAGGCCTTTTCCCAGAGGTTAATTAGACACTGAAGGGAAACTAAACTAAACCAAACCAAACAAACTGCCTAAATACCCTAACTGAATGGCTTTGCTATTTAATTTGTGGTTCTCTTTTTCTTTTGTGTCTTTTTGTGGCCATTGACATAGTTCTGTAAGATGTGGAAGGTAAAAATAGCAAGCAGGAAATTTCAGTTTGTTTTTCAAAAGAAAAAATATTACAAGAGTACTTTCTTTCACATTTTTAGAAAGCTAAAGGACATCTGCTGCTTTTTAAGATACCTGAAATGTTAAAACTTCATTCTTTATTCAGCCAGTTCTTAGAAGACCTTGAAGTTTCCAAACATGATTGAGTGGTTAAGGACAAAATTAGAAGCTAAGGCTGTTTTGAGTTTCAGCATTGAAATAAGACATTACTGGATTTTTAAGTATAAAATAAACTATGAACATTATTTGGGATTTTGTTGTAGTTGTTGTTTTGTTGGGGGTTTTTTCAGTAATAATATATTGAAAGGGGGAAAAAAATGAAGCCTTGCTGTATTGGTATCTCTTGAGATTTATGTAATTTGTGACAATGGTGGAATTTTTTTTATGTTTCTGAGGGAGCTGGTAAAGTCCCCTATAGGTATACTTATTTGTATTGCTTTACAAATATTTGCTGCCTTTGTGGAAATAATAGTTGTAACAGGGCCATTTTGGGTTGCTGATTTATTTCACTTCTCCATTTGACCCATCGTATTTTCTTTCCTTCAGCAGAAGACATGAATGAGCCTTCACAACCTCTTATTTAGTAGCTTAAGTAGCTGGTTTAAAAAATGCTGGTCCATACATTGCCTGAACATAAAAGCTTTGCAAATAATAAAGAACAGTTTTTACTATGGTCAAGGAACAGAGATCTGAAAAATGCATCTTATTATTATGCCCTCTAAGAATCAGGGAAATCCAAAATTATGCCGCAGTTCTTAGATGGTACTTAATTGAAGTAGAGATTATTACAAAAATAATTGAAAGAAAACAGAGCAGAAACTTGTAGCTTAATCAAGGCATAAGTTATATTACTTTATGAATTTGAAAAGTGGACTTACTGTACTATTCAAAATACTGTGCTGCCACATAGACAATAACTTTTAAAATAAGAAGATCAGTCGTTTGTTCAAATGATGTTAGACATAAGGTTTTTTCATATCTTTTAAATTCCTCACAGGTTGTATTTAATTGAAGGAAAATACGTTTCTTCGCATTCAAATTATTTAATATTTGTTGCATTTTAGCAGATATGAAATGTTTGTTTGTGTCAATAAATAATATACCTAATCACCAACCTATGAAAAATTAAGTATTGCTGAATAGGGGACTATATATAAATCAGGCCTCCTAGAACTTTTATAGAAAAGGAAAAATAGCTGTTTCAAGCTAGCTGTGTAAATGCAGATCATTTCCGTCGTCATAATAGATTATTTCATTTATGACTTACTGCTTTGTCCTAAAGGTGCTCCTTGTGAAGGATGTTCTCAGCCCAGCCTCACCACACACAGCCGCTTGCTACAAGTTTTGGGGAAGGATTAGAATTCTAAAGAGGCTGCTGGCTGAGAGCAAGGTGGTGCTTTACATATAATATTAGCCCAGACTTTCCTCACGCATTACGCGTTTCTTTCTGAGACAAGTCTCCTTAATGCCATCTTTATCTGCTACACGATGCATGAAATCTACTTTCTGTTTTAGAACTGCAGCTGACCCCCGACCCCACGAGTGGCGCCACAATGTGACCTTTCTATTGTCATCAGCTTTCATTCTCCTGAAAATTCTATGAATTTTTATTACAAGTTTTTTTAAACCAAGCTGAGGCTTCAACAAATTACTTGACACAGATGAGATGAAGTTGTTGAAGTAGTGTTAGATAAGTTTTACAGCCAGCATGTGTGCTGCTGAACAGTACAAAGCCAGTGTCCTACAATGTCATACACCAGTAACTGCTGAGCCTACTATTGGATAAATACATCATTTTATGGAACATTGATTGTTCTATAAACCCAATGGAGTATTATGCTCTATGATCAAACCATTTAGATTGTGTGTAGAGCACAGAAAATGCCATATTCAGGATGGTACTAAAAGTGCCATTTGTGTATTTTATGGATGTCATTACGGGGGAAACTTCTCTCTGTAGGCCCTGTTTACTGCAAAATTTTTTAGTCTGTAATGACATTTTTCATTCACAACGTATGCCTTCAAGAGAGGGGGCCCTTGTTTTATTTGTTTCATTCGAGTTTACTGCACAAATCCTGTACATTTTAATTAAATGTAAGCTTAACAAAAGAATAAGGTATTTATTCTGTGGGGAACAAATGATGACAGTAACAAAAGAATAAAACAGACACACAAAAGGAAGTCAGGTATTGAGTAAGAGAGAGGGAAAAAGGTACTAAACCCTATTTCTAGTTTCCCAGACACACATTAAACATCAAAGCATTTCTTTTAGCCCTATTTCAGGAGCTTGTGGTCTCAGAGAATTAAAATAACCTGCAAATATGGATTTAATGTCTAAAATATCCTGACATTTTCAAATAAAAAACTAACAGTCGCTCAGGACTCCAACTGATAAATAATGGCTCTGCTGAAATGACAGACTTCTTGGAAAGAAACCAATTCTCTGATCATTGCACCCCTAGATATGAAACACCTCCTTACAAATTGTCGGAATATGAGCTCTTGTATCATTTTATTTTGTCATTTTAATGCCTATTTGTGTATCTTTTTAATTTGCAATGACATGCAATCAGCAACAAGTCCACTTTTCCTAATATTAATGTGGGCTTGTATTGCGGCTTATGTTTGCCGTGTCAGCCAACACTTACCCCTTCTCTTTAACCATTAAGAGGGGGTGAGAACCAGGCTGGATTTACTGGGACAACATGGTTTGTTGCTACATACAGTCCAATAGTGTGACATGTTCCTTAAATACATAAAAATTCCTGCAAATGTTGTGTTGGATTCCAGTGCTTCATTATAGGAATAGCAGCTAAGCCTCAAAATCTGTTGTTTTCTAAATATCTTCCCTTCTTCGCTTTTCACTGTTAAAACAAAAGAAAACCAGTAAAATCTGCAATTTATATTTACCATGAAAAATCACTAAAATTGAAGTTGATGTTCCCAGTAAATTCTTGGTCATAGTCCAGTTAAAATTTAAAGTTATAGTAGATTCACATTAGTTTAAATGACACTTGAACTTCTACACAGCTCAACATTAATTCATTATAGTTGAAATGGAAGAATCTTCAGTGGGTGAATCTTTTACAATCTGATTGAGGCTGTTACATTTTATAGGAGCCATTTTTCAAAGCAGTACTGACAGCACTCGAAGTTATTAAATTGCTGAATCAAAAGATGGACCTGCAATCACATTTATGAACTGTGATGGAATAGCTAGGGTTGCACTGAGCTGAGGTTAAGATGTTGGTGTAGTTAAGCTTCATCACACCCCTTAGTGACAGCAGTATTTACCCATGTAGTTTACTTTAATGGTCAGGAAGTGGCTTAACTCACCTCTGGATTCAAATAGATTAAGTAAGCAGTCAGAATGGCATAATTATCAGTGCTGCGAGGGATTCACTGGATAGCTCTTCACCCAGGAGACTTCCCATTCAATTGCACAGTAAAGACTGGAGTTGCATAGATTCACAGGCACGGCATTTATTTGAAGAGATGAAAACAGGGTGAATTTCCTTTTCCCTTCCTTCCCCCAGAACTGAGCTTCTCCTCAATACACTGATGCTGTGTCCTGTACATAAATTGTTACGATATTTGGAAAAAGATGTCATGATTTTAGTGCATGTGCATGTGAAAATTAGGATTGTAGAGTTATTTTGATTTTGATTCCAGTGGAAAATACATGATTTGTGAACTTATTTTGATTTTGTGCCACATCATTGCCAGGTTCCTCTTTTATCTTGTCAACAAAGCAAGATTCCTGAGAGAATTAATTACTTATACTCTTTTACGAAATGTGGAGGAGCTAAGATAATTGTCATTTTATGTTGATTTCCCCTTCCTACTTTTCTGCTCTTTGGGGGGTCATGTGAATGTCAGTGCCTACAGAGAGCACTGGAAAAATGAGAATAAGAACCTATTGTATACCACAGTAAGCTTACTTCTTGCTTATACCTGACAAAATGTACTTCAATTGCATGTGCCAGATTTTTATGCAGCATCACCTGGAAGCTCTCTAATGGTTTAAATAGTTAATTTTCTTTTCCAAAGATAACCTTGCAAACTAGGAATAAGAAAGTTGTATGGTGTCAATTTAGACTTGTAAAAATGATTTCTAGCCTTTCAGCATGACAAAACTATTTCTTTGTGCTTCACAGTACAGTTCTCTACCAGAAGCTCTGCAATTGAAATAGGATGGATGGATGGATGGATGGATGGATGGAGGGAGGGATGGATGGATGGATGGATGGATGGATGGATGGATGGATGGATAGATAGATAGATAGATAGATAGATAGATAGATAGATAGATAGATAGATAGATAGATAGATAGATAGATATCAGTATAAGACCTTGGTCTTTTAATTATTGATGTTATTTTGGAATTTTAGCTTGATATGTGCCTTAACATAGCAAGTTGCTAGATTCTACAAGGCACCAAGTATTCAGTCTTGGAGTAAATCAGCCTCTAAATGTGAACTTACCTTTAAGCAAATGAGTCTGTTTTTTGGAGCCCATTTTAATTCTCTGTGGGATCAGGGTCTGACATTTCTATGCTTTGAGTGAAAGAGCCTCCTTAGACCAGCTTTAGTGTAATTTTCTTGGTCTCTTGAGTTCAATGAAGCACACTGTTCACTAGAACTGGTTTGGAAAGTACAGTGCTAGCCTGAAATTTCACTATAAGTGTGGCTTTATTTTCTTGCCTGTTTTTATCTCAAGCAAGCCATGGCATAGCTATTTGCATTAGTGGTAAGAAGCTACACCTGTTACTCCAGAGATGTGATTTCAGTTTGTGGAGATGAATTTAAACTGGAGTGTGGATATGGGCAGTCTCAGCAGCATGGACTTAATCAGCCTTCCCAAGGCCCATTTGTGATTAGACCCTCACCTTGTTTGCAATGTCCAGCACCCACTCTTCTCTCGGTGTGCACTGGTTGTGTCCCACTGCTTGCTCCCAGCACATGGAGGAGCTTCCTGGGTGCTTCTGGATGGCACTGCCATGGGGAGACAGCGGGGGATAGAGCTATCCTTCCATGGACATCCTCAAGGATGGACACAGGGTCCTCTCATCTATGTCTTCCTAAAAGCATGTGGGCCATGCTTGGAGGGTGATGGCCTTGACATGGTACAGCCTTGGGCACCATTTGCCTTGCTGAAACTTTATTGTTAGTAGTGTGAATTGAGAAGGAAACTTTCAATGGCAGAAAACCAAACTGGGTGGCACAGCAAGCAACTGGAATATGGAGGTTACAGGTATTATAGTTTGTTAATTGATTTCATGCAGAAATAATTAAGATGTGTAATTGGAAGTTCTCTGGATTAGATTTTATAGAATATCCTGCTTAGGGTAAGAAAATACTGAGTATTTTCACCAACTGGGCGAGTGATTGAATCAGTCACATGAGCTGGAGAAGATTCTGGATGGACAAGGAAGGGGAAGACAATGGCATCAAAATGACAACATGGCAATCATCTCCCCAATAAAAGCATGGTATTAAGAAGATGAGCCACGGTTTCTCACACCAAGATATGTTTAATGTAATATTCAATCCTAAAATTCATTACTGGAGTACTGAAATATCACCAATAAGATCTTCTATAAAAGATGTGGCTTTTAACTGTATACTATATTTATCTGGGCTTTTTTAATATGGAATATTTTTAAAACCACATTTAAATTGTTAATAAGCTTCAGAATTGTTACACTCAGCAATTATTTCAACCTGTAAATATGTTATGTGGAAAACATGCAAATAGGTTTTGTTCATTTGCTCATTTTATCTATGTTTTCTGTCAATGAAATCTAAAAATTGTCAAGGAATTTTTTCCATTTAAGCTACAATTTGTTAATGAACTGAAACTTGCCATGATACCATGTTAACAGCATATTTTATCTTGTAGGCATTGTGTCCAAGTCCTACGAGTGCCGACTGAAGGGGCAAGGAGCAACCTTTGTGGAAACCACGAGCCCTTTTACTGCGACAGCACTGGGAGAGGTTTCTCCAGTGAAGGAGAAGGCCTTTCGGGGCAGCAGGAGGCAGCCACAGTCCCCTGAGGAAGTTCAGCAGTTCATCATCATTCAAGGATACGACGGCGACTTTGCCATCGATGCTTCTGTGGAAGAGACAGCAGCGGCCACCCTGCAGACGCTGGCGATGGCGGGGCAGGTGGCCAGGGTGGTCCACATTACGGAGGATGGGCAAGTCATAGCCACAAACCAAAACGGCTCCCACGTGAGTAGTGTGGTTCCTGAGCAGATCCTTACAGAGCAGTTAGCAGATGGTGCCACACAGGTGGTGGTGGTTGAAGGAGCGGGAGCTGACATGGAGGAGGCTGTTCAAATAGACGCAGTTCCTGACTCCAGTAGCGCAGTACTGCAGCAGATAATGCGACAAGAAGTTTTAGATGCTTCTGAGGCTACAGTCCATCCTCCGGAGTCCTCCTCAGCATTAGATGCCCTGCTTTGTGCTGTGACAGAGCTGGGTGAAGCAGAAAACAAATCTGTACTCGACAGATGCAGGTCTGGTCACAAAGACTTCTTGCAAATGCCGAACCCAGAGATCCCCAGCATTCCCAGTGAGGCAGAGGGACAAGAAATACAAATGTTCCATGAAGTTCAGGAGACTCAGGAAGATACCAAATCTATGGAAGTAGTGACACGGGTCATGCACCCATCGGCTATAATTGCATCTCAGGAGAGAGCTCAGGCTGCCTTCAAGAACATGGTGCAAGGAGTGCTGCAGTTTGCTGTGTGTGACACGGCTGCGGCCGACCAGTTTATGAAAGAAGGTGTCACCCAGGTCATTGTAAATGAGGAAGGGACTGTGCATATGGTAGCTGGAGAAGGCTCTCAGATAATTATGCAGGAAGCTGGTAGCCACACGCTCAGTGTGCAGAGCGAACACATGGATTTAGTGGAGTCAGATGGGCAAATATCACAGATTATTGTCAGTGAAGAATTAGCTCAAGCCATGGCTCAGGGTTCTGATGGTGACTTCTCTGAAGGTGCAACGCACTACATCGTCACAGAATTGCCACCAGACATGCAGGGTGAGCCTGGTGTGTACTCACACGCGGTGATAGAGACTGCTGGGTCCCAAGACATTCTGCAGGCTGGTGCTGCTATAAAAGCAGAAGCTGTAAGCCCTGATAGAGCAAGAGAACAGTTAACAAGCATGGTCATTTATACAGAGAGTGGCTCGCAGATAATTCAAGGCCAGAGAGATTGTAACAAAGTACAAGAAGCATGAAGAGCTTCACTCATAGTCTGGGTGCAGAGCAGAGCTGGAAATTACCAGAATCATGGAGGCACTGTATTCTAGGAACGTTTTCTGTAAAGCCTTCTCAGTAGAACCTCCTCCAAGCCAGGTAACAAATACATATCCTGCTAATAGGAGGAATTCACTGAAGAGGATAATACAATTTTTTTACAATAAATCTTAAGAACTATTATATGGGATTATTATAAACCAAGCATACTAGGGTACAAAACAGGATAAAAAGCCCCCCGCCCAAAGTAGAAATTGTTCTGTTCAGTGCTTTCTTTGTTGATGTTTTTGTCTTAATGTTGTTTTATCTCAGGGTAATTCCCTGCCTTCTGTCATCTTTATATAACATAATCACAGGAGTAAAATTATTGCACTTACATGTACATTTTGTGGACAGATAAATATGCAAAAAAATATAAACCCCACAATAGCAAGATGAACAGGTAAGCATACATACAGTAATGGGTGCCCTTCTTCATTTTAAAGTAGAACAGGTGACATTTTGCTATCCAAAATGTTACTTTAAAACATGCTTGGCTAAAAATATGTCATCAAAATAAGGATTTTTTGCATCTAAAATGAAAGTTTTCATAGTACTTTACTCTTTCATGATAACACATAAGACTTTCCCTAAAGAAGAGCTCAAAAAAGCTACACTTCAGAAAGTCCTTGATAATACATATTTGAGAAGAATAACTTGATGCCTGTAACTTCCACTTAATTTTAGATGAGAGTCCTACATAAGAAATGTGAAAAAAATACCGTCACTGTCAGTGTTTTGCTTTTCTTATAACTAGTGCTTCATATAAATACCATTTTGCAGTTCATTTTGTGAGCTACTTCTCAAATGTTAGGAGGATTTTTAAAGAAAATTCTGACATTGACATTAACAAGTAGGGGGAAAAAATGGTGACCTTGTATTTCTTGCTTAGTCCAGAATGTCAGTTATTTACTTGTGGATATACTGCAATTGTTCAATGCAAGTTCATGTTGAAAAGATTTGTTTCATGATAAAACTGCTTCTGTTTCTTTAGAAAAACTGTAAAATATAAACTGGCAAGGTTTGGGGATTTATTTTTTTTTGTCTTTCAAATAAAATGTTAGCATTAAAATGAAGCATCATGATTTTTAATATTAAACAATAAACAGAACTGGCATTCAGAAGGAGCAAACGAATGCTATCTGTTATGTCTGTGCATTTTCTCTTTTCTCTTTTCCCTTCTCTAGCTTGCTAGATAGATAAAGATAAAAGAATCTAATTTCTGAAGTGTGCCTCATGCATGGTTAATATAATTGTGTAAGTGTTTAGGGTATAAACCATGCTGACTCTAGAGATAACTGGGTTTCCTATCATGTTTAATATCTTAAAATTATCAACTGTAAGAAAGTTGGGGTGGGGTAAAACAATAGTTCCTTCCTGAAGCAACTGATTAAAAATGTATTTTCTGATAGGGCTGCTAAGAAAAGGTGCTTCATTCTGGGGCTATAAGATCCTGCTGCCTCTTCATCTCTTATTATTATTATTATTATTATTTTTCAAATTTTATTATTTTCCAAGAGTTGAGGTTATGTCTTTGTCAAACCCCCAAAAAAGTAAATTTCAAGTTAGACATCAGGATTCATAATTAGGCGAGTTTGACTTGCTCATCTTTCTTAAAAGTGACAAGCTGTTCACTTACTCTTAAATACTGTCTTCAGCAAACAGTGACAGGATCAACTCCCGTTTGTTATCAGGAAAAAGGTGACCTTTACAAAATGATGGCCCTCTGCAAGACTCTCACAGATGTTCAAAAAAACTGAATGTTTTTCAGTGGAAATATTTCTTCTTGATCATTTCTCCTGTTAACTGTAGCCCTGTGGTCTTGCAGCTTGGATGCTAATTCTTCGCTGTGCTTAGTCCTGTATGGCTAACCTTTCTGCTGCAGTACAGGGTGTTGACACTGACATGCTGCAGTTTACCATTTGTGATTTATTTAGGATAAATATGTCTCAGGTGGCATTTAATCCTTCATAAAACCAGTGTAGCCTGCAGTGTCAAACCAGCAATCACATTGTATGCACAATGAAAAGAGCAGACCTTTGCATAAAAAAAGCGCCCCAGTGGTAGATGTTCCTGTGCTTGGGAGCACTGGAAAGGATTCACTAACCTACCATGTGCTGTAATTACCTGGGAGCTCAGGTTAATACGTTTCCCTGAGTGCAGCCTGATCAGGAGCACTAATACTTTCCTAGGGCCTTTTTTTTTTCTTCTTCTTCTTTTTAATGTGCACTTTAAAGTTAACTTATTAGTGCCCTACAAATGTAACATTAGAAATCAAGGGTGACATTCATTCCTGTGCTGTCATCCTTCTTAAGGACTCCATGGACTGTCTCAACCCCATGCTAAAACACTCTCTGCCATACACTGAAAGTTGAGGCTATGGAAGGTCTCTTCCAGCACCTAGGAAACATTTCTGGCATTTGTCTCCCTCTTGTGCCAGAGCTCCTGGCATTGTCCCATACTATAATCTGGAAGGAGATGTGCTGGATTTTTCTATGGATTTGCCAAGCATTCCCATGCTTTCTGTCTTGGAGAGCAGGGATGATTAGGCAGCAGAGGGAGGCACTTAGAGTAGAGCAGCACCTGAAAAGGCCTTGACCCTCCAAGGGCCATGCATGGAGCTGGTGAGGCACCTGTGACCTGTCCAGGAGCAGGCTCAGAAGCTGCCAGGGCCCTCTGAGGGGCCACAGGCAGCGTCCACTGTTGGAGCATCACAGAATGCATGTGGTAGATTTAAGAGATGCCTAGCCCAGGCAGCCATTCACTACAAGTGTGTTTTGCTGTTTGGTTTTAATACCTTCAGTTGCCTGTCTCCAGAGAATTCAAGGGCTGTGCTCTAATGGAAGTGATTGTTGAGGGGGCAGTATTCCCATGTCAGTCAGTTGCCTCCTGATGTTCTGACTGCCAGAGCCATTGGCTTAATTTTCTCTTTGTTATCCATTCTGAATAAGCATTAATGAAGTTGGATTATACTGTGATGATGCCAATCAGGCAAAAATGTAAGTATTTAAGAACCATGAAACTATTATGCAGGGGGAAAATAAATAAATGACAAATAAATATTAAAACAAACCACAAAGAAACCAAAAAAAGCCCAATGAAGCAAAAACACACCCCACCAAAAGCGAACCAGAAATCCTAAGTGAAGACAGAGAAAGAAGAGATATTTCCAGCAAGCAGTATCACCCTCTATTTCTAAAGAATCAGATACACACCTCCTGAGGCAGTGTATCCTGGCCTCTGAATTCAGACTCCATCTTTGGACGGAAAAATGGGAGGTAAGCAATAGCTGGAAACAATTTTTAGAAAAATATTTCCTATTACAAAAACAATAGAAAGGAACCCAAAACCCAGCACCACCTAAAGGGCAACATACAATTCTGCCCGACTCCCAGCTGCACTTGGCTGTGGAAGTGAGATGAGCCAGGGAGTTGATGTGCTGTTGTTATGCACATGTGGCTTGTGCATAGTCCTGCAAGCACTGCTGTCATTTATAAACGCTGCTTTAATACCAGGAGTGTTAGCTCTTGAGTGCTGGAAGAGATACATTTGTGATTTTTGTGGACAGTGGATTCAGCTAATTTAAAAGCTCGCAGGAGTCTCTGTGTTAAAAGTTCCTGTGCCTTGGGCTGGCCCTGAGCTGGACCTGTGCTTGAAATACAGGTGAATCCCCTTCAGAAATCCTGGGGACTGAGAGATGGGGCTGGAGCTGCTGGCAGAGCAGTACAAGGAGCTGGCATTGTGCTAGGGAGAAGCATCATAAAAAAATCTCTGGGGTTCTTCTCCAGCTTTCCCTGCTCAGTAGACTTCCTGAGCACAAAAGGCATAAACAGAATAAAGAGAGAAGGGTGAATATTGAAACTTAGTTCAAGTGAGCGGATTAAGTAACAGAAAAAAAGGTCATTCATTTGGCAAAACAGAGAGGAGCTGTGAGTTTTCACTTATTTTACTGAGCAATATTAGCCCATAATTTAAGATGGTGTGTGGCTCACTCAGGCTACCCCTGTTCTATCTTGTTGAAGAATACAATTCGTTTTCTGCTCCTCTAGGGTGATATCATTTTATATGAAGAAAAAAGTTAGCTCAGATGGCAGTTATATGTTTCGGAAGCACCTTCTAATCAGGGATTGGTGATTCATTATTAGCTTCAGCAGGCGATCCATCTGACATGTAAGGGGAAAAAATTAGCAGCTGTCACTGCATGATGAGTTAATTTCCTGATAGGCCTGACACTGAAAAGCCATTTGGAGACATGGAGATGGCTGATGAGAAAACCTGGTGCTGGTTTATAATTGGAGAGAAAGAAAGGGCAGAGACAGAGGGAGATGGGGGAGGGACTGAGGCTGCTCTACAAGTGGGGATGGATGTTTTTGTATTTACTAAATAGACGGCTCCACAATAACCTGCATCTCTGTGCACACACCTGGGCGGGTAAGTGATAGGGACCAGGGCCTTTCATTTTCCTTCTGCCTCATGTCATTATTTCCAGTCATTTGTAATTAGTACTGCAGACAGTTTTCCACTCACTCCAGCCCGGGTGTACAAGCACACGATTGGGTTATCTCGCGGTGACATTGAAACCTGACATTTTAGAGGAAAGGGGAGAAAATGACGCTCCTCCTTTAATGGTTCTCGCTGCAATTTTCTTAATTGCAGCTTGAGATTTCAATCAATCATATAAAAATAAACTTATCTGAAACAAATATTGCTAAAACTTCCAAGAGCACAATTGTGAATGATGTGTGTTCAAAGAAGCCTCTTGTAGAGCTTGAGGAAATATGTTCTTCAAAAGGTGTAAGCACATGGCTCTCTGTTCATCCTTTTTAACAATGATTAATAATCTATGGGGAAAATAGTGTGCAGGTATTCAAGACCAAATGCAGTCCACTGTGGAATCTGCCTTGGATGTGTAATCAGGACAGCAACTCAGGGTCCTTCATATATATTAAATAAAACTAATAGGAAGCCATAGACCTGGGACTAATTCCTTCCGTGGCTGTGCATGTAAGGTACTGCTTTAAAGGGGTTCTGTTGGGTTATTTTTATCCAATATGCCCAGCACAGGAAGACTGGGGGGGGAACAGACAAAAAACCACAATGAATATTTAAAGGTTTGGGGTTTTTTGACCAGGAAGAAGACAAGCCAGTAACTCCACTTGTACAAAACTAGGTTTGACTTTTTCTATTAGGATGTTCTTAAATGATGGCCAAGGATTTGGGAGCAGTGGTGGGGAAGCAAAGATCCACTCTAGACAGGTAGATCCAGCACGTATCATGCAATTGAAATTGATGTGAGTGTATACACAAACTGGGATTACGTCCTGCAATGTAACAGGACACCTGACCTTGTTTAAAACATATTCTTGTCTTCTGGCAGCAGCACATTTATCAAGGCTACTTTGAACAACCAGTTGTACTGCGTAGTCCTGCCCCGGAGGTCAGTGTTAACTGAGAGCCATCAGGCTCTGGGAATTTCTGATGAGTAAGAATAGCAATCCCCTGGGCAGCAGTGGATTAATTCTGGGGTGGCTTTTCTTCCATATTGCCCAAACCTCCGATCACTCTTTCTGCGTGGAATCCTCCTTTCTTATTGCTTGTAATCCTCATTACGTACTGCACCTTTTGCATTTCTTGATTCAGTTTCTTGGAGATCCTACACACAGACTCCCATTGCCACTTTGTCATGTTTGGGATTGAACCACGTGGTTATTTAGGGAGCAGAAGAACAGGTGACTAGTTAGTTGCCTCTGCTGGGATGTATCCCTTGATATGTAAGTAGCCCTGAGCTTCAGGATCCATGCAGTGCTCAAGAGACAGATTTTGAAAGTAATCTGGCTCCTTGGGAGGTCTGGTTGGATATGTTGAGTGTCACGAGGGGACATCTGGTCAGACAGAGGAGAAATAAAGATTGAGCAAATGCAAGGGAAGGAGTCAGAACCTTTGATTCTTGGTCTGCTAGGAATCAAGCCTGTTAGAGAGCTTATGAGAACAGAAACATAATTGAATCATCAGGACCCAAAAGTCATGATTGCTCACACGTACCAAAGCCACACACACCAGAACTGAAAGACAAGGAGCAGATACAATAGGAGGCAGAACCCAATGTGCCTTTCCAGCACCTTCTCAGAACCCAAGTACAAATCCCTTCCCCTCTCTGATCTCTCTCCTCCACCAATGACGCAGGTGACTTGGTGGCCACATTCCACTGACCCTGCCGTGCCCTGCAGGCACAGTACCGGGTTTGCAGATCACAAAGTTTGGTCATCACAAGTGCTGTAAGAACTCCAGGTCAGGGGTGGTCTAACATCTCCAGATCCCCACGAGGGGAAACACCCACAGACAAGAAATGGCTCATCCAGGTATAGAGGGTCACCAGGGGAAGGAAAGGACTTGTTTCTGTGACAAATAAAGTCTTTGCTAGCAGATGTCTTACTCTGAGAGAGTTTCAGGAATTTCCCCCAAATCCTGCTAAGCTTCTCTGCCAATGTACTCCTCTGTTACTGGGGGTGTAGAACAGGTTTGTGTTTTCTGCTCAGCAGATGGTGGTGCTTGCTGGTGTTTGGTAGCTGTGAAATCCAGATGCCCAGCTCCAGGAGAATTTTTTCCTTGCTAGGGACATCTGGCCGTCCTCTCAGCCTTACTCTTTCTTCTCATTTTTGCGTGGAGTCTGTAATCTTTGCCTATGTATTTGCAGAGCAGATAATTCAGCTGATTTATTCTTTGCTTTAATTCAAGGTTAAGAAGGAAAAAGCAAGGGGAAGCCTGGGGCTGTGTTTGTACCTGAGGACCCAGACAGGCACATGTATGTCCCAAGCCTGCTGCCTGCTCCTGCCAGGGCAGCAGAGAGGTTGGTGCTGCAGTGGCACATTGAGCAGACACAATGGCACTCTTGGCTGGCAGCAGCTTGGTGGGGATGGCAGGTGAAGGGAAACCTAGAGGGATGCATCCAAACACCAGGATGGCTGTCTTGCTTTGGCTCAGAGAAGCTAGGCACCGTGTGGGATGTTTCTGCTCAGACTCCTGCCTTAGATCCATATGCAAGCCATGATGATAAAATCCAGGGACAGCAGGTAGTGCAGATATTTAAAGCAAATGAAAGCAGAAATTTCCAGGACCATTTCTATCTACCACCTTGGATCCACAAGAGAAATGCTGAGTGACCTGTGAGAGTCTCTAGGTCCCTTGACTTCTTTTTGTTATTATTTTCCTCAATTCCATGAGTAAATTTCTTGTTCCTGCAGGTAAAGGGCTGACTCTGACAGGAACAGACGAGCTGCATAACTGGTCATCCTGCTAGTGGACCACTCTGCTACAGAAAATGTCTTGCTGGGCTGTGATATGATCTGTGGGAGACAGATGATATAGACAAAAGCCAACTGCCAAGGGGCAGGAGACAAGTCTTAGGCACTATGCCTGTTGGAGTCAGCAAGAGAAGATACTAAACTCTTTTGCTCTTGCAGTCTGTTGGTATCTAACTCCAAAATTCAATAGACTAAGTGCAAATGTGGCAGAAACTCTTACCAGTAAGTCTGCTCTTCTGCCCTGGGTGCTGGGTTTGTCTTCTAGTCCCTATTTTGCTAGGCCTTCTGCTAGAGACCTGAAATGGCTCTACTCCAGTATTGACTCTTCAAAGCCCCTGCAAAGAATCAGGGATCCATTCCTTCTCCTCTGTTCTTCTAAGGTGGGTTCATGACTCAGCTACTGCTACCTCACCTGACATCAGTAGCAGGAGTGAGGCTCCTGTCCCAGAATCCCAGCCAAGGTTCATCTGCAGCATGGCAGTGACTGCACCCCAGCAGTGCAGGGGATGAGCTCTGCCATGAAACAGATGGGTGCAGGGGCTCACTCAACACAGCTTTTCAGTCATTTGTCTCAGTGGTTTAGTGGGTGGCCCAATGCCTGGTTTTTCGCGTGCTGTTGAAAGCCGGCTCCAGAGGCAGGATGAGTCATTTTCTATGGTCATTTCTTCTGGTACTTGTCACTCTGATGTCTGAGTGCCTCCCAAGCCTTCACAGCTTTGTCCTCCTTTAGCACCACTACGGTATGAGGAAACATTTCTCTTCTTTCACAGATTAAGAGCTACAGAGCACAGAGAAAGATCTCCAATGATTTGTGGGGCCTCATTTGAGCTAACAAAGACATTAACTTTCTAAGGCTTAGGTAAATAGGGAGATATCCCTGGAATGTTACCATCATAACCCCTTCCTAGTAGAAGGTGTCCCGAGTGGAAGATATCCCTGCCTGTGCTCGGGGATTGGAAATAGTCCCTTCCAACCCAAATAGGATTCTCTGATTCCAGGGGCCTTTGGTGTCCCTCACTGTAAGCATGCTCTGTGGACCCACAAGCCAGACACCAGGGGCTGATGTGGGCACTGGGCAGAAAGAAGCATTTCTTTGTTTTCACTGCTGCACCACATCTCTTCTCCTTGCCCCCTGACTGCTCCTGTTGGCTTTAGGGGTTCCTGCTGTACATACCTAATAGAAAATTTCCCTTTCTGCATAGGAAGCCTGGGGCTTCCAGAACTGTTACACATAGAGGCAACAATACTGCATGGGGTTTTCTCTAGTGTATGAGTTGGCACAAAGGGAAGAGCCAGGCTTTGAGTGCTCCTCCAAGGAGATCTTTAACTCACCTGCCAGCCGTGGCTGCTCACCTAACACACACGCCCAGCTATGCAGTAGAGAGCTGCCCCTTTGGGCCAGTGGCAGCTCACAGGGCCTGTTTTGCCTGCACTCCCAAAGAGATGAGCACAGCTCCCTGCAGGAATGGCTGGTGCTGAGGAGTCATCGGCTTGCACTGCGCTCTGGGTGCTAATTCAGCGTGAAACTCCCAGTTCTGCTGTGCCAGACAAGGCATGTGTGGGAGATATGCTTTCTTCATCCAAGCAGCTTTCTAAGAAAGCCCCTTTGATAATCAGTCTGAAAGACTGCTGAAGTGAAAATTAAACCACTCTAAATGCTGTTATGGAAACATACCCATCAAAAGCAAGAGCTGGATTTCTGTAGTTGCCACACAATAAATAGATGAGGCTCAGCTCTGATGTCGGACCAGCTTTACCTTGTGCATGTCCTCCATCATCTGGTTTTCCAGTTATGAACTGCAGTAATTGTGGTCAGGCTTCATGCTCACTACCCACATATTAATGGATCTGTATCCCATCTTCATTTTTTCACAATCTCATCAAATCTGTTCCAGATCCTGTTTACATCAAATTTTGTCTGCAGCACACTTCTATAATATCCAATTTGGAATTCCTGATTTTGCAACAGTTCCTCAGACCAGGTCCTCAGTATACCAAAGAGCAACACGTTCCTGAAATAAAAGAAAAATTAAAACATGAGAGCTTTCAACAAAGTGCAAAAAGCCATTGATTTCTAAGTGATACCATCCTTCCAGGGTATAGATAAACAATTTTTTCAAAATCCTTTCTGTATGTGTGTATATGTTTAAAGGCTAGAATTGCCTTGCTGTGGATGCTTTAAAATTTTCTCCTTAGCAGTACACATTTTCTGTTTGGGCACATGGGTTTTATGAATATTTGGCTTGACTTGCTAAAGACATCAATTTGACATGTTGCCATGTGTTATAAATGCCTCAGATCAGATGCAGAATAGGGAGAAAAAGCTTTAGAATAAAAGTTTATTAAAAACACATACATAGAGTCTATTCTAAACAAAAAAAAAAACAAAACCAAAATAAACAAGAAAAAAACAAGGAAAATTCCCCTGTTGCATCAATGCCAGAACATTATGTTTGCAAATAAGAATTTAGCACTACAAAGACAATGCCCTAGATTAACTAAGATCCCATTTCACAAAACCCTATGGCAATAGTCTGCAACATCAGTCACAGGAGAAGATATAACACAGATGCATTTGTGCCCTCATGCAGCTGAACTGAAACAAAACAAAGAGTGAATTAGGCTGAATATCTTACTGTGTGCAACGTATTGTACAACAAGGCACCTTTGGGAATGTGTCACAGGGTTTGGTAAATTGAAAACAAAATAAACAGATCTATGGGAATAAATAACATCATATTAGATGTCTGCTGCATGTAGACTACATTAGCTTCCAGTCACAATCCGGCTTTGGTTTTCCCCCTAGTTTCCAATGCCTGTGAAAAGCAGCTGATCTGAAACCCCTGCAAAGAGGAGGGGTGGGGGCAGAGGGAGGCACACCGTGCTGGTTCTCCTGCACATGCACACACGTGCACACACACTCACACCCTCTGTCCTTCTCTCACTTTAGCACAATTTCCCCCAGATGAGGAGAGACCAGTGTGTCCCTTGCTGTATTGCACACACGAGTCAGTGTTGCCGTTTCTGGACCTCGGCACAGAGTGAAAGCATTTCCCCCCACACACTGATCTCCCCTCACTGCTCAGCTAAGGTGAGAGCACTGGCAAGCCAGTTTGCCTTCAGCCCAATTCACTCCATTGCCATGGCCAACATCACTCCATGAGGTCCTGAGACCCCTGCCAGAAGCGCCAGCAGCTGCACGGGTTTGATGTATCCAGGAGAAGGGACAAGCGATTCATTCCCAAGGCACCTGACCCTGATGTAGCCATGCCACACATGACTGTGTGGAGGGCAGTTGTGCAGACCCAAGAGAGGCAGGTACTTTGCTGAGTCACATGTCTAACTGCAGCCAAATTTAGTTAATGTTTTGAAAGGACATTTTTTTACTGCTCAGCCATACAGGGCCAAGGTCTGCTTCCAAGTACATGGGTAAAACCCCACTGATTTCAGGGAGATTGCTTGCATGAACTGAACTTAAAAGATCAAGCCATATTTATCTCAGCGAAAGTTCAAGCTAATTCATTTTCTCTCATTTTCTCTCTCTCTCTCTCCTTCTGTTTTGCTTGGCTTATAGGTGAGTAAAAGGAGCACATATCTTGGAGATAGCTTTTTAAATATAAAATTCTCTTTATAACCCCAGAGCAATATGTCATTCTGCGATTACAAAAAAATGTACTCTTCCCAAAGAAAATCCTTCTGAAGCAAACATTGGCTTTATCCTGTCTGAGATCTAAGCACCAGCCTTTGAATTCATGTATATCAGAAATAGGCAAAGATCTGCAACGGAGCGAAACTGTGGCCTCCAAACTGTCATTATTCCAGTCAAAAGCCTATTTCTTCCCTTTAAGAAGCAGCAATGGGCCTTGAGATGAAGTGCAAAAAATAACAAGAGACACAGAAAGAAAAATTATATTTTTATAACTTTTTATTCTGAACATTCTCAGGAGAAGAAGAAGTTTGATGAAGAAGTTGGGGAAAATTTTAACATTCAGGTAATTGATATTCTTGTCTCTGCCTACTAAACCCCTTCTGGCTTAGGGTAAGATCAGGTCTGCCTCCCTCTCCACAGATGTGAGCTCAGGTCCAGGGGGCTGCAGATGCCTTGCACAACCCTGCTGGGCTCTGGCCAGCTGACATCCTTATCATTTTTATTTCTTTACATCTTCACTTGTAAGAGGTTGTTTGAAGGATGCTGTTTTTCAGGTTTGCCCAAGGGTGTGCTTTCTATAGGCATTCAAGGCAGCTGTTTTTTATCTGACTTTGGAAATGTATTTCTCACAAGGAAGAACATAACAGAGGGTCCCTTTCTGGCCAGCCTTGGTGATACTTGCTCTCTTGTTCATACAAATCTGAAGTTCCACGCCCTCCACTCAGAAACGGAAGGGCCTGTATCTGACCTTATCCTCAGATCAATACATTCCCCTTTGAATTCCAGAATGCATTCAAGCATTTTTAATTTGATTTCTCTATTCACACAGACACAACGATGTGGGAGAAGGATGGAGCTGACAGGTCTCATAATCAGCTCTCATCTTCTTTTGCCAATGTGTCAAAATTGCATTTCCATAATTCCTTCCATTAGTATTTTACCTGTTGTCTCCAAAGGCTGATGCTGGTGTGGTGAACAAGAACCAGATTCAGGAATTAAGCTAGGACATGCACTATGGCCACGAGTGCTGCTGCTAAAGTCAAGGCACTTGTTCAGGGCCTTGCAGACAACTCAAGTCTTCAGCGGGGCTGGGGTTTAGCACACTGGGCTTTCACCACAGCCTTTAGACAATCACCAGAGATAGATGGATAGTGGGGATGGAGCATTGGGACCCCTCAGTGGGGAGGAGGAAAGACCAACCCTTCTTGCTTCTGGTCTACATGAGGTTGTTGCCAATTATAACTTTCCATGCTCCTGATCCTGTGTCCTGCATTTTCTCTGTGTTGTGACTGCATTTATGGCAGCAGCCTGCTCCTGTGACTCACGGAACACGGCCTGGCTTTATGGCATTACTCAGGACTTGCACTGCATATTTCTGCTTAACCCCTTGGTGTACTCTGCTTTGGATAGTGGGAAGGAAGTTGGAGCTCCCGCTGAGAGGATCAGTGGGTAGCCCCAGGGAGTAGGGGACTGCTCATCCATCTCTCCTCTTATTCTGGGTCTCCCCATCCAAAGGCTGTGAACTCATTCTGATGTAGCTTGCTCGAGGTAGCACCAGGAGCGGGCGATGGCCCTGAAGGGAGGCTGCAGGGAGTGGCTGCAGCAGACAGAACGCCAGCTGCCGGGGCGCAGAGCTGCCTGCCCGGGGCTGGCGGCTGGCAGGAGCCGCTGCAGCGGGACGGCGCTGCCCCGTGCCCGGCGCTCAGCGCTGGTCCTGGCTGCTGCCGGCTCGCTTTGCTGCCCAGTTTTGGGGACAGAGCTATGGCGCTTGGCTTTTCTCCTTCCTGAAGCTAAGAAGGGTTTGAGGTCTCGAGCAAAACTGAAGGGCTGAGGGTGAAACAAGCCCCAGAAAGGGGAGCTGGGGATCTTGTCTTTTAGCTTCCCGGAGACCGAAGCGTGTGAGGGCAGGAGGGAAGGTTGTCCCGGGGAACACCTGTGTCTTGGGAGGGAATAATGCCTACCATTTATGTGGGCACTACAGCTCAAGAGCACCATTAAACATCTGCAGACATCAGGCATGCAGCCTTGTAGTCTGCCTCAGTGCGAGCTGCTTCCTTAGTACGTCCATGAGAAGGAAGTGCAAATTAATCCCATGCATTTTTGCCTGCTTCGCGGCTGCTGCTCAGCTGAAGGGCTTTCTGGGGACCATGTCTGCAAACTTCCTCAGCAGTGCCCTCAGGGCTGTCCTGCTGGACAGTGTGACAGAGACGTGGTCCCTGGCAGCGTGCTGTGTGTCTTGGCTCCTTGCCGAGGGTCCTGACGTGTCGTGAGAAGTGTCACTCTGTGCAGCGGTGGCACACAGTGGGTGACTCGAGTCTCTCCACAGCCACCCTGCTCCTTTATACCAGTCTCAGTGAGGATGGTGTAATGTGAATGGACTCGTGATCTGGAAGACATATTTAAAAAGCCTGACACCAGAAATTAAATTTCTGCTCCCTTGTCCCCAGGGACACTAACACTGACTGTGAGCATAAAGGAAACCTGGCTGGCTGCATGCTGTCCCCATCTAAAGATGAAAGCCCTTAAGCATTACCTGCAGGGAATCAGGAGCTCATGGCTTCAGAAGCACTTACGAGACTTAGGAGCATGCATTCTATTTATTTAAAGTGACCAATGTCACTTTAGAGCAAGAATGCTACTGAGTGTTTCTGAATTTACTGAGCTAAAGCCATATCTGAAGTATCTAACTCATGACAAACTCCAAGCACCCTAGCCATCAGTCACCCTACTTTTAAAGAGATGGTCAGAAAAGCACTTACCTGCAGGAGAAACGTTATGTGGGATGCTCTTTGCACTTGATTTCTTATGAGCATTTGCATATGGGCAGGAGAATCTGCTCTCAAATTTCAATACTAGTGCCAAAGAATTTATTCTTCCCCAAACCATGTGAAAGGTAAATATTCATAAAACTCCTGTGTGCAAAGGCAGCAGAGAGTATTCAAATGTGTCTGGGTAGAATCTCTTTTATATTCCTCAGGTACAAATAAAGCACCCCTCATCCCCTAGCTCCCTCTAACTCTCCTTTTAAATCTCTTTTTAATGTCTCACTTTTTACTGCTAATAATTTCTCCCCCTTGCTAATGATGCTAACCTTAGAGCCTGCTGCAAACTGACTTGTTTCATGTCAGCCTCTCTCTGTTGCCCACTTTTGTTAAGCCACAAAGCAGGTTTCAGTCTATTCAACATCAACTATTTCTCCGACTTGAATATTACCGTTGCCTATTTCAAAGGCATCTCCAAGCCCACGGTATTTCTGCACAGATACCTCTATTATTGTCTGTCATCAGGATATGCTGGGCTCCTCTCCAGCCTCTCTCCCCCCTTGCTTCCTTCCTATGTATGTGGCAAAGTCTCTCTCTGCTCTAATAGCTCTCCTGAGAGCAGGGTGAAGCAGGTCTTTACGGAGGCCTGTTAATTTTAAAGGAGAAGCTTTATATATTAACGCCCCTGTGGCAGTCTGCTTCCTGTGCAGCAGGCTCTATCCCCACCACTTACCCAGAATTAAGGCACACAAGGACCAAGCCCACTCCGCAGCGGGAGCTGCTGGATAATGCCAGCCTGGTTCCCACCTCCCTCCAGCTGCAGCAAGCATCCCCAGGTGTCCCTAAGCAGGCTGAAGCCACGGGAGCAGGGGGCCTGGGGGACACTGTGGCAATCTGGCCTGTGCTGATCCACAGGGTGTGGGCAGCATGGGGAGGTGACGGAGAACATCTGCTTGTTTAACAGAGGCTGTGTTACAGACGTCCTTCCCTTCCAAAATCAATTTTCTCCCAAGTGCTGGATTCTTTGTGGAATTATAACAGAGTTATAATTATGAGTGTGGCAACATTTGGACTTTCGGGGTGACTGAGACCTTTTCAGGGGCTTGGAGCAACTGGGAGGAAGGAGGTTTTTCTTTGCAGATAAAAGATTGTGAAACAGTAACTCTTTAGCATAAATAATGTCTTCTGGCTAGCTAATCACTTCTCAGTTCAAAGGACACAGGCCTTACCCCAAAAATTCTCCATCAGGATGCTGCACTTGGCACGGGGCTTCTGCTCCACCATCAAGCTGAGCAAATCTCTCAGAGAGGGTGACCCCTGCAATTAAAGCCAAACAGGTGAGAATTGCAAGGTGGGACAAGTTTTATCTCTTTCTCTTTGAGACATCTGTCCACTACATCATGCTCCCCTCCCCAAAAGAGCAAGATAAAAATTAAAAAAGGAAAAACAGGGAGAAAAACTCTTCTTGGTGCAAAGGGGAATTTGCAGTTATGCAAATGTTAGCATTTCTCTTTCCCCCCCACCTCTGTTTCCTTGGCATACAGGTAAAATAAGAAAATAAAACCCACAAAGGGCTTTCTGCCAGGCTGCCTTTGGAACTTTGCTTAAGTGGCCTTAAGTAAGATAATAAGCAAGGAGTGTGAAAAGAAGAGACTTTGTCTTTTCACATTAGCAGCAGCCCTGTTCAAGTGGCAGTATCTATGAAAATGCTGTTCAGCCTTTAATGAGACTACAGTGTGTTAGTGTACCAGTCTAATTAATCCCATATTTTCACACAGCATAATTACTGAGCCGGGGCTGAATTATTTGGCTACTGGAGGTGGAGCACTGCCTGCCTGCACTGTCCTCTGTCTCTGCTCCTCACAATTTATTATGCTATACAGCAAGACACCATTGAAACCTCCTAGTATAGGACTATCTGTCATCTCTACATTATCAGTAAAATACACCACCTTCCATACTGTGCTACAAGGGCTTTAGCAAATTGCTATTTTTATGGGATATGATAAAGGAAATGCTACCTTATGTTCAAATTTTTAACTGTCTCGTGTACGGAATATACAGTTGTGCTTTGTGCACTCCAGTTCAATGAGGCCTCATTTGCATTGCTGCAGCCAGGGTGGGTGTTACCCTGCTATTTTACTCCTATTCCGTCCCCCTTCTTTCTTTTCTTCCTCTTTTCCCTTCCTTCCTTCCTTTCTTTTCTTTTCTTTCTTTCTTTCTTTCTTTCTTTCTTTCTCTTTCTTTCTTTCTTTCTTTCTTTCTTTCTTTCTTTCTTTCTTTCTTTCTTTCTTTCTTTCTTTCTTTCTTTCTTTCTTTCTTTCTTTCTTTCTTTCTTTCCTTTCTTTTCTTTCTTTCTTTCTTTCTTTCTTTCTTTCTTTCTTTCTTTCTTTCTTTCTTTCTTTCTTTCTTTCTTTCTTTCTTTCTTTCTTCCTTCCTTCCTTTCTTTCTTCCTTTCTCTCTTTCTTTCTCTTTCTTTCTCTCTCTCTTTCTCTTTCTTTCTTT
>VWYI01045675.1:33420-100826 GCA_013399455.1 Anthoscopus minutus
TTCTTTCTTTCTCTCTTTCTTTCTCTTTCTTTCTCTCTTTCTTTCTCTCTTTCTCTCTTCCTTTCTTCCTTCCTTTCTTCCTTCCTTCTGCACTTCCTTCCTTCCGCACTTCCTTCCGCACTTCCTTCCTTCCTCTCCTTCTGCACTTACGCACTTCCTTCCTTTTTCCTTTTTCTTTTTTTTTTGCTTTATTTCTTCTTTTTTGTCATCTTCTTTTTATCCTCTCTTCTCCTCTCTCTTTTTTTTTCTGTCTCTGTTTTTCCACTCCATTAGCAAGACCCACACTTCCAGAATCTCCATCTTTACTGGCATTAAGATTTTTCATCTCTTAAAGTCCTTTCTCTCCTATTCCTCCTAGTTTGTGTTATTCCTTGAAACATATATTTTTGCACATTATTATTCACTTCTGATATATGATCTTGCCATTTTGGAACTGGTAGAGTCTCCCACTCCCTTCCTTCCCATAGGAGTTGAAAGAGATTTGTGGTTTAAACATTTACTCAGTTGCTGGTGTTTTTGGGACTGGTTTAATGGTATCTTTTTAATGGAAGCCCAAACAGTACATTAACTATATGGAACAGTTTTAGAATTTTTCTATTCAGAAGAAGAAAATAAAAAAAAGAAAAAAACCAAAGAGGATTGTACCCCGTAAATTTTAAAACCAGCCCTAACACTACATAAGGATATTTTGTTATTGTGTATGGTTTCCATACATGCATTGTGAGATATATGGATGTATATACCCTGGCAAAGTGAGATCTCAAAATAAAGAAAACCACATGCTTAATAGCACAAGCGGGAAAATTACTTCTCCAAGTTTTTAACCAAATAATGGCCCTGAGACTTGAGTCCTCTTCTGGGCAGTCTTAAATATAACGTATTCAAGGAGCAGTAAAGTGAATTTCATTGCACCTTTGCTGATACAGCGATTGAGTATTGGATCTGACACTCCAAAGCTCTTCCATATGTGCGCACGGGAACCCAAACAGCTTGCACTGCCCCCAAGATAAGTGATACCGTGCAGAGTCTTTTATCAATCATTTTGGGGCAGCTGAAAGTAGCCCAAGCTCAAGGGTTAAGCAAGGTTAGATTTCAAAAAAATTCAGCTTGTGACCTTCGCAGGCCCTGCCAGGCCATGCGGTGGCACAGCTTCTGTAGGGGCTGATTTGTTTGCATCATCACTGCTACTATCCTGACAGAAGAAATTTCTGGGGGACTCAGGGTGCTGTGAAGGGAAAATTAGAAGTGAATAAACAATAGCTCTGTGAGAGCAGTGGGGCACTGCCTAAGCCTGGCTTGCCTGTAGTGCCTTTTTGGAGAGCTGCCTGTAGTGAGGACAAGGGCTACAGGAGCATCCGTGTGTCCATGTGGGGCCTGGCTGTGTGTTGTGTGGAGGTACAGACCACTGCAGCCACAGCTCACTCTCTAGCCACTTGATTCAGAAATGAGTACCAAGTACTTCAGGAGATTAGCATTAGTCTGGCAGAATTTTTGAGGGGGGTTATGCAGGTTAAACCTGAGAGAACTCATGGATGTCTCATTTTCCAAAAAGGAAACAGTCAAATAACTTGAAGGTGTCTCACTCTGTCAACTCTTCCATATAGCACCCAACATTACCAGCTAATTTTTAAATTGTTTCTGCATATGGTCTGTAAATTATCAGTTCTTCTGTGTAAGTATACCATGAAATTTTTCCCTGTCCTTGCACGGCTGGCTTTTGCAGTAAGGCTGCTTCCCCATCACTCATCATTATCTGCCAAAATGTCCTGTCTTGTGAGCTGTTTCTTCTTGAGATATTCAGAGCTCTCCTTACTTCCTCTTTCCTTCTCACTTCCACCTTTCTCTTGCTGTTGCTTAGGCTCCTTAGGCTGTGCTTTAAACTCTCATCCACCACCCACAATTGCTGACTCTCTTTTGCCTTTTTTGAACCTGTGCACCCACCCACACACTGAGACTGGTCTGCTACATTATTTTTCGTGGCATCTTAAAAAGCAAGTCCTGATTTGTTGTGTGTCAGTGAACACCTTTAAACATGAGCACATACCTGTGCTTGGTGACAGAGGTACTTGGTAATGTTCCCCAGCTCACAGGAAAGGACTTTCAGGGTGTGACATTTCAAAATCATGAGGAGTGCTGGTTGCTAAAGCCAACCATGCCAGGCCATTAAACTGTGCCACTGGGGTCAGGTTTGGGCTTGAAGCTGAGCCGGGAAGAGGAAACATATTTTTTGGCAGTTCCTCCACATCCAGTGCTGGGCATGTGGGATTTTCAGTTTCCAGGTGACTGTTCCTAGCAGCCTCCCCATTGCTGCCAGTCCTGTGTGCTCACAAAGAGCAGTCCTGCTCAGAGTGGGTCACTTTGCTACTTTATTTCTTTTGTCCTTCTGTAATGTTTTCTTCTTCTGTTTGCACTCTTGCTCCTCTCATGAGACTGATTGCTCAGCCCTGGGCAACAGCACAGACACCGGCATTTACAGCCATGGAACTCACATGAAACCAAGCAGCAGATGCAGTTGCATAAACTGGAGATGTAAAAATCATTCCACAAATGTTTGAGCCTTCCTCCACCCTATTAGGATGCCCTGATTAGCTGCTGATAGCAGTGCTGCCTTGGTGACATGACAGCTGCCAGTGCCTGCACCAAGGCTGCCAGCAAAGATCCCTGGTGTGGTGGTTTATTTGTGATGAGGAGTCCTACAAACAGCTTCTGGGGAGCAATTGGTAAACAGCAGAACCATCATAGCCCATTCCTGAACCTTCTATATGATATTTCAACTTGAGGCTGAGGTACATGACCTAAGAGGATTTAGCCCTTATTTTGGATATCTCTGTGCTTCTAAGGCCCTAACGAGGAAATTCCAGCACTCCTTGACTGTGGTTTTGACCCCTTAAATGAGTTACCACATAGAAAAGCAGATGCCAACCTTAAACACAACTGTTTCAGAAATGTATTTCAAAAAATACGTTTCCATTTCTGGTTTTGCATGTCATATTGCCCTTCTGTGCTCGAGCACCTCTTCAAGTTATCCAGCGTCCAAGAACTTTGAAAGAAACAGCTGGGATTTAATATGAGGTGCACCAACTTCCTATGACATGTTCAACCTTTAAAAAAAATGAATGATTTCTTTAAAAGGTTGGCTGTTTCATGCTAGCATCAGAGCAAGCAACTTGGGGTGGGGAAAAAAAATTAAAAAAGCACCACAAATAGAGAAATGAGGAAAAAACACCCAGGTGTGTGGCAAAATGGTGTGGAGAAAATTAATTGCTACAAGGACTGGTATAAATAAGACATTACATGACCCCTTCTGCCAGTGGGGGATCTCTGGAGGTGACAGACAAGTAAGCATCTTAATGAATAGCCTTTTCCTAAATTTTTTGCTGTGGGCTCAGCATAAACCTTTACACAAAAGTGGGAGCCTGTGAACAGTAGGAATTATTTATATTAAATGTGCTTCTCAGCAAAATATGGCAAAATTCCTATTCCCAACTGGAAGAAAATTATATTTCATGGCTGTAATACCATTAAGCAGGATGCAGAGATTGGCAGTGGGGAATGGGTGTGAGGGAGACCCACCAGCTGAAGGAAGGAGTTTTTTGCCTGCTAGTGGATGAGGCCCTGCTGAATGCCTCCCCAGGTTGGGAGTCATGTTGGCTGTCATGTGGCAGACAGAAATGAGGGGGAGAGGCAGAAGGGAAGCGTTTCCATGATGGACTTTTCACATTGGAAAAAACCATCAAACTTCCTAGGGGTGAACCCAACAGGGTATATAGAGACCACTTTCAAAGGCTATAACCTTTTAATGGAGGATGGGATTACTGTCAAAACCATCAGACCACATCCTACAGTCAAGGTTAAACTACCAGATCAGGTCATGGCCTGGAATGGGTGACCAGGGGCTGCTGGGGGCTGAACACTGCCCAGGAGAGGTACCTTCATAATATGGGGGAAACACAGAGTGGGAAGGAGCAAGTATGGCTCTCTTCACAGTCACCTGCACTAACCAGGCTGCAGAACAGGGTTGCAAATGACCAAAGACTCTCAGAAAAATAACATGAGCAAGATGTGTTGGTAGAAAGCATCTGGAGAAGATGTAAAGACAATGCTGTTGGTCTTAGAAAAAGCCTGGAGGCAGCAAGACCCCAGGAGGGAATATCTCTGCTCTGAGGGGCAGTTTGGGTTTCATTTCTTGCTGAATTAGACATTGTTTCTGCAGGGCTGGGATGTGCACCTATATACTTGTGTGTGTGTGTGTGTGTGTGTGTGTGTGTTTATGAATTAACTGGATGGCTGCTCGAGAATAAAACCAGTGTTAATGTCAACCAAATGTTTTTAAAAATCCCAAAGGCACAGTCTTGATGGACTATTAAATCTTATGGCCCCTCTTTTTTCCCTGAAGAGGCTGGCTAGATGCATTGGCTGGGAAGCACCCAGCTCCCTGTGCACCGCAGAGAGGAGAGGTCAGTATTTCCTTGGTGCTCAGTTCAGAGAAAGACACGGAGGAGTGAAGATTTATCACCTGGCTAAAATATCATCAATCAGTCAATCAAGTGAACAAGCCAAGGCCTTCTCTCATTTACCTGGGATGATGCAGAGCTCCATACTCCTCGTGGTGATGCTCACGTTGCCTTGGTGAGAGAGCATCCCTGTGCAAGGCCAGGCTCACGCTGGGGAAATGACAGTGTGGACAAAGCAGGGCTCCATGCAAGGTCTCCGTGCCTTGCCCAGGGATTGCCCCAGGGGCTGGGAGCTGCTGTCCATCAGCCTGGCTCCAGGCTGGCAGCGAGGTTATGCAGACTGCACACGCTGTGAGGGCAGCCCATGCACATCCTTCCCGACACACCCTCTTCCACTGGTGATGGAGCAGAGTATTCCATGCCGCAGGTACATCTCTGCAGAGACATTCTGTTCAAAACAGGCAAACTGACAGGCTTCCCTCATAAAACAGTAATGCAGCTTATACATTAAAAAAAAAAATCATAAAAATTCCGTTTTCTCCTAAGTAAGATAATTCTGGCATTACTTAAAATACTTCAGACTTGTCAGTAAAATTTCAATGTCATTAAAATTAACTGGCATATTTTAAGATTGACTTTCTTGCTTTCTTTCAACTCCCAGTCAGACTGATATGGGGAGGGCACTTGCTATTCTTATCTTTTACACACTTGTATTTCTTGGCCTTTAACAGCTTCTTCTGTGGTGCACACTGTTCTGTCTGCCAGGGATAAGGGGTATCACTGGTTGCTGCTAATCCATTATGGCAAGATGTCTAATTACCAGTGGTGTAGCAGTAAATAAAATACGGGTTCACTTCTGACCTGCTCCTTATCCCTCATCTGAGAAGCGGGCAAACGTTGTATCACCCCAATTATTGCTCCATTTACCTGCCTGTTCCCTTGACTATGGCACTGCTAATTACTTACTTTGTTAGGCGGAAGAAATATTGGGTATTTATTTCATTTACTGTGATGATAAGAAATACAACTCCTATTATTTGTCTCCTGGACTAGAAAATTCTCTTTGCAGCAATCCTTGTGACCTGTGTGCAAAAATAAAACCACATTTTACTCCAGTATAGCTTTGGTACCTGAAAAGAGATCAAATTTTGATCAGGAAATTGTTGTTGTCACTTTTCTCTAGTATGGGAAAGGCAGACTGGAGAGGTTCGTGAAGTGGAACTGGATGCTATGCTGGATCAAATGGTTTATTACTGAAACCACACTCTGCAAACCACTGCTGTTCAGCAAAAAAATGATCCTACTGGAGGTGCATGGCTTTTAAGAAGGAATCAGAAATTGAAAGCAGTCTCAATTTGTGTGCAAATGGGACTAGAAATGCTTTGCATTTGGGACATTTTTGGCTGTTGATCCTAGTCCCCTTGGCTGCTGCCATCTCTTCACTTGGACTCCAGTGTTGTGAGACCATCCTTAGGAAAAATGCTGATTAGTAATTGGCAAAACATGTGAGTTATTACTTTATTAAGTGGTGTGCCAACAGAGAGAATAAGTAGGTGTAAGCCTCGAAGCGAGTGGATCAGCCCAGGTAAGGCAGCTGAATGCTTCCAGACAGTGCCAGGCAGGCAGGGTGGAGGAACTTGGTGCCTGATGAAAGTAAACCCAGAAAGAGTCCAAAACTAAGAAAGAGGCCAAACCCTGACCGGCATTCTGGTACTCCCTTGACTCTACTGACCATCTGATCACCTTACCCAACCTATAACAAATGCTCCATTTGTTTCCCAAACCAGTTATATTTCACCAGGATCTCGCTTTTTAGCATTATTGAGGGATGGTGAAGACCTCTCTAGATTTAGAGCCTAGGTGGCCACAGAACACATAGGGTCTCGCTTTTCTTGATCACCTTCTTTGGGGTTTTTTTCTGGCGTCTGTTTCCTCTGGTTTGGAGCCCTGTTGGTCCTACATGTTTGGACTGCCCACAGCAAATGAGCAATGGCTAAAGAAGAGGTAAAATGAATGGAGGAGAATGTGCAAGTTCTATTAAAACATCTGTACTCTTGTCCACGTGCACATGTAGTATAAAGTATGTTTTTCAGCAGAATGTCCTTCAGTTTTGTTATGTCATTCAACACATCGCTGTGCCATTAGCCTTGGTTTCAGTTACTTTGCAGCGTGCTTTTGGATTGCAAGGTGCCAATATCTGAAACAGAAATTTGGACCAGCACATCATTGGGATTTCATTGCTGAATTTCACTACTGACAACACAAGAAATAAAGAATAAAGGGCTACAGCTGGCCGAAATGAATGTCATATGCAGTCTCCTTTCTTAAAATATTCAAAATGCTCATACCTCAAGGTCATTATTTAAACATTCATTTTAGCCTTCTGCATCATTTTTAAGCAAAGTGTTGGCCTAACACCACTGCCTCATTTAGACTAGAGAATAACCAAGAATCCCTTGCATTTCCTGGCATTGGGAACGAGGGTCTTTAATCCAGTTTTTGAAATCCAAGACAGATTTGCCTTAGGACCACTAATTTCCAGGTGAAAGAAACATATTTCAAATATGGCTACCAAAGAAATTGGTACCAATTTCTACCAAAGGATTATTTTGAATGTTTTTGATACAGAGCAAAGCTTCAGTTTCTCCTCAAAGTTCTTTAAGGGTGGAGGGGGATTTGCAGCTGGACTGTTGACTTGCATTTGCTTTCATGGTCTTTCTGCTGAAGTCCCCTTCATTTTGTTCAGTGGGAATGAGGAGGCTGTGGTGCAGCTCCCTGGTGGTGCACTGTGCTGTAGGAGAGAGGGATAAGCAGAAAAGACTGAGGCAGAAAAGTACTGAGCTAGGAGAAGTCCTGGATCTGGGAAAGCTGACAGGACACATCAGAGTGATCTGGAAAAAGAAAAAAAAACAAAACAGCATCAGGAAAGAGACATCCTAAAAGGATGTCTCATACTCAAAAAATTCAGACGAAGGAAAAGAAGGAGAAAGCAGGAGCTCCCTGATTCTCCGCTGTGCGAGATGCCCTGTCTGCAAACATGACTGACATCACTGGAGAAGAATGTAAACTTTGATTTAAAAAAAAAATACTGCTTGCCGCTGCTCCTCTTTGGCAGCACATCTCATTTCTTTGGAGTATTTTTATCTGATTACGTATGTATATACACATATATAAATATTTTGTTAAAAGCAGAAGGAGGCTTCTCTCTTCCCTGCACTTGCAACAGTGGCTGTGCAATATCCAAAGGGGGCTTCTCCTGAGAACTTCCATGCATGCTGCTAGAGGAAGAGGAGAGCAAAAAGAATTTTATAAAACAGTAGTAATAACAATACAAATAACAAATAAGCTGAGTAAGAAATGAAGGACTAATTCAAGTTGTGTCCTTTAAACCAATAATAAATGACCCAGCAGTGGGGAAAGCAGGTTGGTAAATTAAAACTAATGTGGGAGCTATGTGTGTGCCCCCCAACCTCCCCCCCATTACTCCACCCCAGCCACAAGGATCTGTGCTGGGGGCTTGGATGTCTTCCCTCCTTCCCTTCAATCTACCTAGCCAGAGCCCTCTCCCTGCTTGACAGCTACTGCAAGCCCAAACTGACAGCTCTTCAAAATCCGCTGAAGAAACCCAGCATTAATTAAGTCATTGCTGGACTGTAATTTCCTTGAGAAGTAAAAAATTCTCACACAAGAAAAGGTTACAGAGACCTTTTCTGTGTCAAAATTACCATGCTGCATGAATATTAATGCTCTTAATGAAGACAACCTTTGCTTCATCAGGAAGGTTCTGGAGCAGGTGCCAAGCCTGAAGTCTCACTCTGTGGATTTTCCACTCTATGAAAGTCAGCACAATGCAATTTTTCCATTAAAATCAACATTTCCCACATGATCACGGATTTTTTTTTCCTTCTTTACAGATAGGTGGAAAGAAGGGGGGAAAAATCCCTCTGCTTTGAAATCAAACATTTAAAGGTTTCATTCAACACATTAATCAGCGCTGAGAGAGAGGAGAGGAGGAGGAGGAGGAGCAGGAGGAGGAGAAGGAGGGGAGTGGAGGGGGGAATCTGCCTTATTTATACAGATCTGGCACGAGCTTCCATAGATCACAGCCGTGTCCGTGTCGTGGGCTGCCCTGGGGTGCTGCCATGCACGTCCTCTCCAGAAAGGCTCCGTGGGCTCTAAGAGGGATACCAGGATGGGGGCTTTGGGAAATGACTGAGGTGGTCACCCTGCCTGGGACATGAGCCTCTGTCACAAGCCTTTGGGCATTCAGACCCCAGGGACCTAGGGAGAGCATCAGGAAGTTTTGGCCATGTGGGAGCGCATAGTCAAAGTGGCTATCACAAAAAAATGGGGAGAAAGCAAAAAAGAGCATCCCCACAGAAGGCAAGGGAGGCAGTCCAGATGCTTGCCCACAGGGAGAGCAAGTATGTGCATTAGCATCAAACAGTGGAGGAAAAGGCTATTTCTTGTCTCTTTCTAAGGGAGGAGAGGGATTTTGATAGCGCTGCACTAGAGCGCTTTTACCAGCATTTAGACTCAAACAAGAAAGGGAAACAAATTTTAAAGAAAAGTGTGGAGAAACACAGAGGACAGAATAGAGGCTGCAGGTCTAGGTTGCAAAGAAAAGCAGGTAAAAGCCACCTCTTTCTCCCCCTTCAAAAGGAGAAAATTATATGAAAACTGTCCATTTACTATGTCTTCTACTTCTACTTATTAGGCATTCATGATCTAATAATGGCTGTGGCTAACTTATAAAAAAAAATCTGATTATTTTCTGTTGGGGCATGCAATGCCCTGTATATATTAAAAAGGTAAGCAATGATATATATTTATGGGTACTGATGTAATAGCTATTAGATTTATAATACAGAGAAGAAACATAATTTTATTAGAAAGAGCAATAGTTCACAATCCTATTATTGTTTATTGCTGACGTCAGTGCTGAACTATAATAAGAATCATGTAACAACTGGAAATAATCATAAAAATGCCGTTTAGATTTGCAAAAAAGTGGATCCTCTAAAACAAAAGTAGAGATCTGAGATCCTTACGTGGCAGAAGCCATTTGGGTTGCTGAAGCTACAGAGATGCAGCTCCAGGTTTTGGCCCTCTGGTCCAAAGGCAAGCTTATTCTTGACCTCAAATGTGTCATCAAATACCTGGGCAATGCCTGGCGGGCTGCCCAAAGTGTTCCCATGGGTGCCTTGTGCAGTATGGCCCTGTGGGACCATACTACTGTGACCTCCTTGAGAATGCAAGGACAGCTGGGACAGTGGCATCCCCAGATCAGCCTTCCACTGTGAGCAACACACAGGACCCAAACTATTCTTTGGGTACCTGGGCAATAGCCTTGATAATTTGAGTTTATGAGACCTCACATCCAAAACATCAGAGAAGGACTTGAACTACTACTCTGCACTTGTTATGGCTAGCCTTTGTTTTATAGGAGTATATGCATATATGCTTAGACTCTCAATCTTTCATTATAGTTGCCCTAAAAATTTGTTTTCAGGATGTATCTGGAGCTGTCAGCTGTGCTGGTTCTCTACTTCTCTCTATTACTTTCTTTCTTCTCTGCTTTCTAGCAGGGTTTTTTTTCCCTTTAGAGCAGTGTTTGCTGACCTTCAGGCTCCAAAATTAACTCATTCTCCCGACATCTGTGAATTATTAATGAGGGTGTTTCAGAAAGTTCCTTAGCCACTTGCTTTAAAACTCCAGAGTGCAAATTAATAGAGCTGTTTTTGGGAAAGCTTAATTTTAGCAGGTGCTGCCTCAGATCTTCCTTTGTAGCAGAGATAAACGTTCTGCTCCTGCAGAAACGTCAGACGGGATAGATACACCCTCCAGCTTCATTGCAAATTCAGAACAAAAGTGTCTAGTCAACACTTCTGATCTTTCTTTGTTAAACCCTGCAATGCTGTGAGCTGTCTCTAGCAACGGTCCCACACATGTACACAGTTTTTTTGCTCTTTTTTAGAGTTTTCTTTTATTATCCATCATTCCACTGGCCACTTATTCTTCATTGATTTCTTTTAACTCTCTCCGTGTGTGTGTGTGTGTGTGTGTAGGAAGAGAATACATAATCATGTGAGAATATAGTAGACTAGAGGGATGCTGTGTCTGAAGGAGGTAAAAGTGGTGATTGGGAGGGCTCTCAGTGGTACAGGAAGAGACTGAGGTGTTTTGTGGCTGAAGTGGCAACAGGCCCTACTGAGAAGGTGATGGAGGGGTGCCAGGCAAATATAGTGAGGGAGAACGATGCTTCTGAGCCTGTTTTCCTGATTCTAGGTGGGATTCAAATCAAAGACACTGTCAGGATGTCCTCTGTGGCCACATGCTGGGTGAAAATCTCTGGCCCTGTAGTAAGCCCTGCCTCCTATACCCTTCCTCCCTCTATCCTGGTGCTTACTAGCCCTCTTCTACCCAAACTATTTCCTCCTGGTCAGGACCTGCTGCTCTCTGGCCCTGCCAAATTTCCCCAACCAAAACCCCAAATCCTCAAATTTTCACCTGTCAGCCACCATTGTCCCTTTTCTTTTTCTAGACATTAAAACCTGGTCTGATCACAAGTCTATGGCAAGAGATAGCCAGCCTTCCAGCTTTAGTTCAAATTATTAATGGGCTCAGCCACAGGCAAGATAAGATGAAAGTAGGACAGGCAGTCAGCAAGTGCCACAACCTTGGAAATCTGACTCCATAAGCAGAAACCTGCACTGAAAGCTTCAGCTATGGTGACTCAATATGAAGGTGTTAGAAAGAAAGAAAGGTTTGCAAATGTTGATGTAGCCAAAATCACACTGAGACAGAGCAGGAATAGAATATTTAGTTCCTTGCCTCCAGTAAATGGTCTGCATTGAAATAACGCAGACGGCTAAAATACAAATTAGTGGAGTTTCAGATTTCCACAGAACTAGGTGATACTGTGTCCTGTAATGATACAAATATTCTTATAGGACATGATATCACACTTAAAACTCTAAATTTTTAAAGGTTTTTCAGTTACTTTATAGCAGCAGAGTGTCTTCAGAATGAACTAGATTTGCGATTCCATCTGAAGAACAAAGAGAAAAATTTATAGAAGATCAAACAAATAAAAATACATTGAGAAAGACAGTAAGTGATGTCAACGCACTAAGAAATTAAAAACTTTGCATTAGTGTCTGAGCTTTTTTGTTGGTACCCAGGTATTATAAATAATAAACTAAACCGAAATTGTACATATTATAAAGCTGCATTTTTCTGTAGGGGTTCTGGTGACATGTACAAACCACGCGAGCTTTACTCCCGTGGCTTATACGTGTCACTAATCCCCCTCTTTAAAAGTAAAGTAGGGAGGTGCAGTGGGGAGGGGTGAAACCTGCACGGAGCCAATTCTGTCTTTTGCCTACATTTGTTTCCACATTACCTGACAAGCCTTGCCCATGTCTTTGCCACAGTCTGCCTTGGGATGAATGAACTTCTGCAGCAAAGAAATTCATCTTGTGAAAAATACTTGTTTTGGGTCATTGAAACTATTTGAGAAATATTTTGCTGAAAAATAGAGGGGAAACTCAACTCAAGTGGAAAACCTGAGGTGAAGTTTACTTGTGACTGATAAAGAATGATAATCTCTTATTTTGTCTGTGTCAATTCTTTTTTTCTTAAGAATGCTTGTAATGCAGTTGTCTTAAATGCTGCTTGCTTTCTTTTAACAAGTAATTCCACAAGGCAGGAAAAAACCCAACAGAGTTCATCATGATCAAATAGTGAAAAAATCTATATGCCTTTAAATATATCTTTAAAATTAGGCTGTGGCTGAGAAATTATTGTGAGATTAATTCTGTTAGGTTTATTTGAGGTAGATCTGAACACAAAAGAGTCTCAAAGTCTTTTCAGGGAAGGCTAGGGTCTGCATCAGCTGCCATCACTGTGCCCTGGCCTAAGCACTTACTGGCTTTGAGATGTTCAAACAATGTCTCTGAAATGCATCCCCCAAATCTATATGTTGTGTAAGAGGATGTCTCCTGAAGTTTTGATCTGGAGAAATGGAAGTTGAGGAGACTTACCATTTGCCATGCACTTCATAGTGACATTTTAACTTTTACTTTAAAACAGATGGTAGTTTTGTTCATGGGGAATCTTTTGGGATGCTGAACCCACTGGTCCTGCCTCCCAAATGATGACAATCCTGCCAGGATCACTGAAGGAGACTCACCCCCTCTCCCCTGCCACGCCTGATCCCGGAAAACTGAAACGGTGAATCTCCCTTCTGGCTCTTGCTGGCCTCTTAGAAAATCCCTGGCTTAATCAGAAGGCTTGTTTATGATACAGCTCCTTGTCTCACAAGTACTACAGATGCCACTTCGCTGCACCTAAACTGCTTACGAGACAGCACTCTTATCTAATAAGACATAGCACAGCCATACATATTTATTTATATTTGAACTCTTGCCCTCTGTACTATACTGCAGGTCATGCATCTGCTCCAACACCACCTTATTAATTTTCTACTACTCTTCTCCATGGTGGCAACAGTGTTTCAAAGCCTGAAAGGAATATTTTCCCTTTTTCTCACTTTGATCTGTCTCTTTAACTCTTTAGCTGCTGAAAAAAGAGGAGTCTGGGCTTCCTGAGCACGGTATTGCAGCACTCCTTGTTGGGAATCAGGACACAGCCAGGCTCTCCAGACAATGTCACTTCTCCACTTGTGTAATACATTACTGTTCTGTTTTGTACCTTGCTAATTAGAAAGCAGGAAAGAAAAAAATATATTTATATATAAAAGAGCTCCCATCTGACAGGCTCAAATTACAAAAGTATTCTGATATAAATTATTTAATCAGTGGGGGAAAAAAAGAAAGTCACAGTACTAACTATCATTTCTAGACAGAGTATTAACAACCATTTCTTTCATTGGCTTCTGGTGTCTTATTTTGCACACCCATCACCAATAAGAATCTCTTGCATGATGCTTACCATAAAATATTACTTTCATCTCTTTGTCTTTGCATTCACTTGCTTCATTTACCTTCCTAATGTATAAAAAGTTTTTAATTTGCCTCCCTCCCTTCCTCTTCTGTCACTAGCACTCTTGAAAACTTCTGGAAGAAAAAAGTAAAGACTTTAATTCATATATGGGACCCCATTCTGCCAGCCAGATCTGCTAGTCTTTGAAATACATTCCATGAACAAGGGGTTGTTTGAAGGTGTGATCGCAGCTTTATGGCAAGGTTGCAAGCTGGAGATAGGAAACCATTCCGACAAATGTGCTGATCTCCAAAACCACGCTTCCTGTGATGCCTTCCCTGGATGGATGGGCACTGGGAGGCCACAGGTTTCCTGGGGCAGCTGTTCCCAGCAGCAGAGGGAAATGTGCTCGGGGCCCGAGCTCCTCCTGGGGCAGAAGTGCTGCACTGGGGGCTTAGTGCCCTCCTTTGCAGTGATCACCCCTGGTGTCCTGAGGTTGTGCCTGTCCCTAAGGGCACATGTCCAGAGGTCAGACCCAGTATGTCCAGTCACCTGCTTTGGCCAGTGACTGGAGCTTAGCTGTCACCCCAGTGCTTTCCTCAAGGTGGATGGTAGCTTGGGGTGACAGGTCATTTTTCCTTTCACTCTCTAAAGGTCAAGCCCAGAAGTTTAATAAGCCCCGTCATAAAGAGGCCTTGCATGGCACAACTTTCACAAAACAACCACTGGTGTTGCAATGAGGCTGAGTCCTGAGTCCACCCAAAAGTGGACAGCAGCTCTTCAAACTATAAGGAGACCTGGACTCGTTCCAGAAGACAAGAGGTATCCAAGGATGTTGCACAAGAGCTTCCTTGGGTATATGTGCTGCTGCAAGGCCAAGAGATTTGTGTTCCACAAAAACAAGGGGCAAATCTCCATAACCACCAGTGGGCTATTGGCAGACTACACAGCAAGTTTCCTCATCTAAGAACCTGAGTGAGACCATGAGTGAAAGGCATTTTAAAAGATCAGGAACAGTAACATGCACCAAAACCTTTGTTTGTGCCAAATCTGAAGGCTGCTCTGAGATGGGTAACCCTGGGGTCCCACCTTGAGTCAATGCCTGTGTCTAATAAGAGTAGAAATATATTATTTTCTGGTCACCATGGTGGGTGAATATATTTTGTTTGCCTGCTGAGAAGATCACAGTAAAAATCAGAGAGTAAATTCCTTTCCTTTTACAGCTATGTCACTACTCTCTGTCTCTCTACATATATATATATATACATATATATCAGATTTGAAATCCATATTCTGTTGTTGGATAAACAGCTGAAGCTATTAAGATTTTCATGGAAATCTTCCACTTTTCTTTATATGAGCTGTGAGTGGGCTAGGAGTGGGTGACAAAGTGTTACCTGGAAAAAAATGAATACTAAGAAGAAATTAATAAGGCAGGAAGCAGCTGTGACCCAAGGCTCTCTGGACACATGAGCACTGTGACATGGCAGGGCTGCTCCCTCTGAAGCTGAGGCAATACTGGTGCCCACTGGCCCAGCAGTGGGGTACAGCCCAAGCAAGACCAATGGTTCACACCTGCCAAACCCTCTGGAGCTGCTTTTTTCATCCAGCTGTACCCCCTAGCACCATGAGGGAGTATGAGAAGCCTAGAGCTGTCCTTGCAGCCCCTGCAACTTCGTTTTCCTCATTAGATCTGGCCCATCAGGCCCATCCTTGCAGTGCCACTGGGAAGGTGATAATCCCTAGCAAGTGACATAGGCTCTGAATTCAATTGTTCTTGCAGGGGGAAAAAGGTCCAGGTGTTTTTCCACAGCAGAGCTGCTGCTAATAGCATCCTTCTGCTCCTCTGCTCTCTCTCTCTCTTCCTCACTACCACCAGATGCTGGAAGTATGAAATAAAGCTCATTTTTCTGACATAATACATTAAGATCTTGAAAGTTTATGCCACGGCATAGTAAAATGAAAACCTCTTGGCACAACAGAGGTGAAGTGTAGCCTGCTTGTGAGCAGGAAGGGAAGTTTCTGCTCATGTTATCTTATACAATGTGCAACAGAAACTGGGGGCTGCCTGCAACCCTTGCCCTCTCTGCTACTCCCTCCTGCTCCCCCCTCTTGCCTTGTGGAGACAAAAAATCCTGTGTTTAGAGGCAGAAAAGGCTCAGGATTTAAGGGAGATGATTTTTTTCCACCTTAGCCTGCTGCTGTGGTGATACTGCCTTAACCTCAGCACACATCAGGGGACTGTCTCTCCAGAGGTGATGTGTAACCGCTCTCTGGACGAAACCAGCATTTGTGCTCCTTCAGCAAGGATAAGGAAAATAAAGAGGTGCCTCCTGATAGCTGTGCAGTGAGAATATCAGAAGCAAAGAGCTACAAGCTCTGGGTTACCCAGCCTGGAGTGGGAGAAGCCACCTCCTCTGGAGGGAATTTCTACTTGCAGCTTTTTAACTACAGAGGTGACATCAGGTTGCCAAACCTGCCAGCAAAGGCAGCAAATGTGGCTTTTGGGAAAGAGGCAACTGAAACAAAATCCTGGAAAGGTCTCAGGTTGTTTGGTGGAGGAAAGTTCAGCCTTCATCCACAAATAGTTGTGTGCTGCTTCTTCATTTCTGTGTACAATTACATGTAGTGCCAGCTGCCTGTGTGGGAGTTCTCTTGTCTTGCTTGAAAGGTACAAGTTGAGAAGTTAGGGCAATATTAAACATTTTTTATTAAATGCTTATTAAATTTAATTTGCTCTAGAGATACTAAATATTTGATTTAGCAGAAGCTTGGACAAATATAAAAAAACCCCATATTTTATTCTTTGAATTGCATTTTCCTAAGGAGAAGGTGGGGCCATGTAATGCTGACAGCTGGAAAGAGTGGATCCCAAACACATTGGAGATGTGGGAGCAAGAGGAGTTTTTTCCTTAAGAAAACTTTCAACATAACTACATAGGTTAGAAAATCTCCTTTGTGAGATGCCTAATTGGGTGTTTTCCCTTGGGGAAAAAAAATGGGAGAACAAGTCAAAAACTCCTATCAAAATAGAGCATCCACAAGTAAAAAGAGATGAAGCCCTCGTTTCATAAAAGGGTGTGACATGTGCTTGTCCTCTCACTGTGTCCATCCCAAAGTACTGCTTTGGGATAGTCTGGTCATTGGGGTACCAGTGGATTTTGGTCTAGCCCACTCTGGCTGCTCTTAAATTGGAACTTGAACTGATTGAGTTAAACCAGTGGACACTTACTGTGCTGAAGAATGATGTGCTTTGCTCCAGCCTGACACCAGTGCTAATTAATTTAGAGTAAACAGAAATAAAAATGGTACAAAGTACAGTAAAAGTATCCAGCTTGCAGTGATTTAATGAAATCAGTTCACACTCAGATAAAACCAGCGCAACTTAGCACACAGATAAACACTGAGAGAAACTGATTAAATGTCCAAAGAAAGACATGAAAACATGAAATCATTTGGACAGTAAAAGGGTCAATTTTAAAACAGATTATATTGCCCCAGCAGAATTACTTTCTTTTTTTTTTTTTCACTGATTTTGTATTGTTTTGGCTTGGTTTTGGTGTGGTGCTGCTCAGTGTTTCCACCTCAATCTCTCCACACAATAGAGGAGTCTGGAGCATTTCTTTGTCCTTTTCTCCAGACATTATCTCTCTTTTCTCTGCATCAGCTGGTTCCACCTGCATAGAAGCAAGCAGATCTTCAAGGAGAATCAAATATCTTGTGAGCAAACTGGTTTTCTTTGTTTATAACACTCTGCCAAGCACATCTTTAAAGGTGGGGGGGCTTGTTGCTTTGTTTCTTTTTTTAAAAAAATGCCTTTAAAGCCAAGAACCTCTAAGATTTCCACAGATTATTTTTTTTTAGCATCTGACTCCTGTCCAGCTTCTGTGAATGCAGCTGCCTGCTATGAAGATATCCAGGCTTCCGTGGTGTGCCGTGCAGACAGAAGCTCAACCACCGACACATGCAGACAGAAAATGTGGGTTAGGAGATGGGGATGAGAGTGACCTAGAATGGCTGGAAGATGAGACTCCCAGACAAGTCAATATATGGACTGCAGCATCAGCAGGAGGAGCACAAATAATCAGGGATTACTGCTGCATTTATCACCGACTGGAGATCTCCACCAGGGAAAGGAAGAGGCGCTGCCTTTAGTGTCACAGGGAGGCAGGCACGGTGACATTCCTGGCATTCTTGGTACAGTCCTTGGGCTGCCAGCCCAAAAGTCCACCCCCGTGTGGAAGGTGGTGAATGTGGAGTCCAAAGTCAGGAGGGAGTCAGATGCTGCGCTGAGCTCCCACCAGCTCAGGCATAGCAGCCTCCTCATCTGTGAGGGCAGGTCAGAGCTCTGTGGGGCGATGCAAGAGGGTGAAACCATTCTCACTCCTATTACCCACACCATGTTACCCCATTACACCTGGAAATTTGCTTTGCCCTCTGCAGTTTTAGCCACTGCACAACTTTACCTTTCAGTATCAAACATGTAATCTTTGTCCAGTTTGCCCTTTTTAGGCATCTTTTCAAAGATTGGCAAATTGATCCCAAATGCTGCTTTTGAAGCACTTTAGGGAGAGGAAAAAAAGGAAGTATGTATTTCAGTATACTTACACCAGAATTACCCCTGAAAGAATTAAAATATATATTGTGATCTCTTCAGTTTTGTAGCTAACATTCTTTTGACTACACCATTTGTTTTATCCAGATTCTCATCCTGTCTACCACATCTGGCACAGCTGGGTGTCTTCGGAACCATTCTGGGCCTTTCCTGTCTTATCCTGTTCCTGAATCTATTACATGGGCTGCTCTTTTTCTATGTGCAGCACTTTGGTGATGACAGTGGGAGTTTGCACACACAGAGTCCATAGAACTCACTGGCAATCCACAGAAGAACTTTTTTTTTATAAATGTGGTATGGAAAAAACTCTTCCTATGAAAACAGATAACATCAAGTGCCTGAGGCCTTTGCCCTAGGTGTCTCAAAGGGAAAGGCACTTAAAAAATGTGCAAAGCAGCAGCCCAAACCTCCCACAGTGCTGAAAAGAAGACTAAATATTCTTAAGGAAATGTTGGGTTTGTTCCAATTTCTCCAGAAGCACTTACCAAACCCACTTCCACATTTTCTGGCTTCTTTTTGGGAACTCAGCATTTAGGTACTTTGAATGAAAACAGCATGGTCAGCTGGACCACCTTATGTGAACATTAATTTCTGTTCACTGGATGTGAATCTATTTTCCCTGTGAAGAAAGCCTGTAGTGGCTCCACAGGAGCCATGTGGAATCACACTGCTATAAAGCCAGAGGAGAGTCCAGCCTCTAAGATGCACTTCACTTTACAAAGCATGTGCTATTAATTAACCATGAGGAATGGCTGCTCATTTGCTTCTCATCTACTTGAAGATTAAATGTTTCTTAACTCAACATCAGTCTTAGCTATCTCTCTTCAGATTTGCTCCATGAAGCTGTCCACAAAGGATGGGGGAAATGGTGGATGAGTGTGGGCAGCAGGGATGACTGAAATAGAGTGAGCCATGCTGAGGAGAGATGAAATTTAAGGAGAAACCATCCATATGCCAGAGGAAGAAAATACATCATATTTCATCAATTCTGAGCAGGTCATTTTCAAAGAGAAGGATTCTTAGAAAGTAAAATGGGTTATTATTTTCCACACACAGAGACTATGGTATTCACAGGCAATCCACAGAAACACATTTACTTTTTTTTTTTTTAAACATGGAAAAGAGATCAGCAGCACAGCAGAGGCACCCAGACATGGGGAGATTTAGATACCAGCAGACCAAAGGGGTTCTGATTTCCAACTCTGCTGCTTATCAGCCCTTCAGGCCAGTGTGACTTTCTGTCATGGCCTCTTTCCTGTAGTCCTTACACACCTCTTCTCTGGAATGCTGAGGATGACACTGGAGCATCTTGGGAAATGCAAATTGGAGACATGATATGCAATAGTTTGTAAAAGCATCATATCTTGGATGTCCTTCTTCTAAGAAAAAGGCAGACATTTTTTCTTGGAGCCACCCTAAGTAATAAATTGATGCTAACAGCACATATGCGTTCTTATGTGGTTTGGAAGACATAAAGACTCTCAACCACAAGACTGGTCCAATTCCTCCTGTTCTTTGCTTTTGGTCTAGTAAATTGAAAGGCCACCACAGATGTTAGTACCACAAATATTCATGTCCTACTCAGAAACTGAACCTTTCTTATTTGATGATTTCTTCAAATGAACATGGCTTTTCACAAGGAAGAGGGAACATCAAGTTTCTGGGAAAGACTATCAGCTTCTTCAAATAGGCTGCAGTGAAATTTTGCTGTTTTCCTAGTAAAATACCTCCCCAGTTTTTCGTCTCTCTCTCTCTCTTTTTTTTTTTAAATGTTTTTCACATGTTACCAAACCTCTATCAGGCTGGTATTTCTTCAGGTAAAGCTATTTCTTGAGCTATTCTCCCCTTTTAAATTGTATATATCCCCACTNCTGGGGTCTCCTGAACCAGGATTAAGGCTCTGCAGGTACTGAACAGCATTTCTGTACAGAACCTTGGTGGCAGCTGGCACCAGCTGGAATCCCATTTCCTGCTCACCAGAGCTTCGAAATATGTCATTATATGTAGAGAAAAGAGGAAGNTGGCTTTTCACAAGGAAGAGGGAACATCAAGTTTCTGGGAAAGACTATCAGCTTCTTCAAATAGGCTGCAGTGAAATTTTGCTGTTTTCCTAGTAAAATACCTCCCCAGTTTTTCGTCTCTCTCTCTCTCTTTTTTTTTTTAAATGTTTTTCACATGTTACCAAACCTCTATCAGGCTGGTATTTCTTCAGGTAAAGCTATTTCTTGAGCTATTCTCCCCTTTTAAATTGTATATATCCCCACTGCTTCACTAGAACTAGGGCACTCTGGTGCCCTTCAGAACCACTCACTCCAGTTGCCTCACAGGCAATGTATGCAATCATCAGATGACTAAAGGCAACATTAGCTTCTTAGATATTCATGCACAGCTCATCAGCTGCTGAACTTCACTGTCTGTGGAGAATTTGTCTTTCAGTGTAGAAGAGCAGCAAACACACAGTTATGGAGAAAAGGGACCCCCATGGACCAGTGCAGCATCTCTGAGAAGATAAAAAAATAGATATACAATGAATCTTAGCCAGAATAATTTCCATTGCAAGAAGCAAGGCTTTTCTTATGCAGAAATGTATCAGCTTGGAACCCTCTGGTTTTTTGAGTCATCTTAATTTCTAGCTGATGGTTACAAAAAGCTTCTTTTCATCATGTAGATCTCCACAACATTATTGCATACTCCAGCAAGGAGAATGGCTGGGTAGCAGCTTCCAGGAGTAGCACCTACAACAGAAATTTGAAGGTCTGGGAAGTGTTGGATGAAACTTTAAAGCAATCTGATTTAAGAGTGCTTCATCCGACACAGGGAAACCTGTATAATTTTATGCCTGCTTGCTGTATGTGGTGAAGTGTTTACGCCCTTAATTCATTTCTCAGGAAATGAACTGAGGAGCTCAAAATCTCCTGGAATCAGGCTAGCAGCAGTCAATTGGCAAAATCCCATGAGGTCCATATCCATGTGCTGTGAGAAACCTCCACTGCCCTGCATGAAGTTCCACTACTGGTTTTAAGCACTGCCACCAAAATTTGAGTATTTTCAGTTGCTGTTGGATTTAGTGGTAAACAATGGTGTTCATGATCACCCAGCAGCATGTTGGTTGAGAGCAAACAGCAGCAAATATGTAACTTGCAGCCTTTCTGAAAATAAATAAGTGTCATGAGCCAGTTATGTGGAAAACAAGTTGTCCAACTCCGCAAATAGTTCGACCTCCTGCAATCAGCACAGTAAGAGACTTGTTTAATGGGTAAGATGAACTCTTTATTCCAAATCATTATGCTATGGGTCTTGCTTTTTGGTTTTAAATTTCTGAATGACTATGAAAACTCCTCTCTGAAAAATGTCTACCACAAAGTGAATAAAACCCTCGTAACAATTCTAATCCTCCTATTTAATATGCGCACCAGAGGGTGCTGTGCTGTGGGTCTGAACAAGCCACTCCAAACTACATTTAGATTGCCAACAAAAAGGAGAAGGCAAAATGTCTTCATGTAGATTTGTGCTTCCTTTTAAAAGGAAAAAACCATCATCATTCTAAAATTGCAGCTGAGCAAAAAGGGTGGGGGGAAAGTTTAAAAAAAAGAAACAGTGAATTATGCGATGTGGTGTTTTTACCAACTGTCTAAATAAAGGTTTAGTGAGTCACTGTGGAAAACAGAAAATCTTTCTTTATTTTAAGAGCTGCAGTTGAAGAGCTTTGTATGAAAAATCTTCCCTTAGGTTTGTAACTTAAACATTGCCCATCTGCTCTTGCCTCCCTCGTCTGCATTTACAGTAAATCTGAAATTTCCTTTCTCAAAAAATACATTTAAAAAAAAAAAGTACAGATTGGGCCAACAGTGTTTGTAGAGATACAGAGAAATCTAACTTAGGGTGCCAGCATCTAAAATTATGTTTTCCTTTTGGTGCACACTATAGGCAAGAAGTTTTCTGCTCTGGGTTCTTTGTTGGCTTCAGCTTCCCTGCAGGATTTTCTGGTTTCTGGAAGAGAAAGTGACATGGAGGCTTGAATCCTGATTAGATAGGGTATTTGCCAAATTTTAGGGAAGGAAAGAAAAATTGGTCTCTCTGGGATCAGGACCAGAATCCACTGAAGCTGATGGGAGGATCCCAGGCGCCTATGGAGGCAGCTGTACTGTGGAGCAGTGAGAACCTCTGCTCCATGTCCCCTGATAAACTCATTGCCAAATCATGTGCCTTGCTTGCAGTTACCATGGCTGAAGAGCAATGCCAATCCCTCAGCACTGAGGGTGTGATGCATATCTCATTGCTTTCATATACTCATGAGTATAATAAGGCACTTTTTTTTTCCTCTTCTTAATATACTTTTACACAGGAAAGAGGCTTCAGGTAATGGTTTTGAATTAAATCCAGAGTAACGGCACCAAAGAGAACTCATTTTTTCCTGATGTAAAAACGGGTAGAAATGATAATCCCTGAGAGGAAGGGTGCCTTACAAAGTTATCCCTGAGAGGAAGGGTGGCTTACAAAGCATCACCTCCAAGTGTATTATTAGGGGTCTAGCCATACCTCGTCATCAGTATGGAGGCAGAAGTGACTTACACTTTAAGGGCAGCCTGTGAGGAAGGGATGCAAAGTCAGGATACTTCACCAACTCCCAACTTTTATTTCTGTCTCTGACTCCCATTATTAATGAATTCATTCACTTTCATAAAAACAACTACACAAGATCTTCTAACCATATCTATAAAACTATTTAATGCTCTTTTCGAAACAAGGCATCTTACAGCCATAGTAATTGTAGTTTTACTAGACCTTTAAATGAGAAGCAGCTACTTATTAAGTTTTGATATGGTGAGCTGATTAGACAAGTTAAACATAAAGGCACAATTTATGCATAGTCTATAACCACATGTGCATGTTGTGCAGTTCTTACACTGGTGTTTGGCACTCACTGCAATAGGAAATCCTGCTAGGTACACAGTTTTATGCCACTTACAGGTTACAAGTAGTAAAGCGAAAAATGCTAGGTTTTACGGGAAAATAATATTCATAAATCTCCAGCAGTGAATTACAGTATAACTCAGAGCTGTCTTTGTTTTGCTGCTGCTATGAATTCAATTCTGTTGCCAGTGCAGAAACAATAAACACAAAGACCAAAGTGGAAACCACTCCCCTTGCATTTGGCAAGTGCTTATATCCAATTTACAGCTGGACTCTGAAAACGGCTTCTGAAACAGTGCTAATAACAAAGAAGTTCCCACAGCTGCTCATTTTTTGCCTCCTAGTGAACTGAAGTAGTCCATTGTGTACAAGCTAAAGATTTCTGCTAATGCCTTATCTGGTTTTCCCAGTTCATCTGTCTCTATTCTGTACCTCTTTTGATGTGAATCATATTTGCCTTTTGTCTTATTAGGCAGCTCGCTTAGGGTGCTGTGTTTTAAAGAGTTCTGTCATATATAGTTCTCACAATGGAAACGCTATGCTGCCTAATCAGTCCTCTGAACTTAGCTCCTCCTGATCAGGCATAATTATGTTTTTGTCAGTTGATTTGGTTATTGCCATGTGCCAAATTTGGGATCAGTGCTCTGCTGTGACCATACAAGCAATTTTGTTATTTTAAGTATGTGGGTTTTTACCATCACTGTCATTAGTGGAATGATCTCAGGGAACACAAATAATTTAATTTGTTGAGATGCATCAGCCATAGGTAAAATGGTAAGTACTAGAATGTTCTGTCAGATCTTGGTTCCATACAAAACAGTACACATCAAGAACAAAGTTGGCATGTGCTTTCATTGCACTGTGTTTGTATGGCCCACACTGTAACAGTGACACCACGCTGCTGTGTGGGCATTTGCACTAACACCTTTATTACTGGACTTAAAAGCAACTCAGAAACTGATTCTTGAAAGACCTCACACATGCAAAACATTAGGAACCTCAGAAGCAGTGTGGACTGCTTTTGTGCTTAAGTACCTTGCTGATTCAGGGCCATAATGGGTGGAAGAGTTAGGAAATATGAGGAAGAACAGCTACCAACAATTAATAATTTATTCTGCCTCTGACATAAAAGGATTACCACAGGAAACTGGAAGGAATGTCTTCCCCTGTGCAGCATTGAACAAACAGCAATTTTCTTCTAACAGAACAAGCAGTGGCAAATGTTCAGCTGCAGACAATGGATGTGAAAAACTGAGTCTTATCTGGTGTGAGGAGTCTTATCTGTAATTTGTTAGTATGGGTGTGGTGCTGCAACTAAAATGTTGCGCCACAAAGTGACAAGGCCAACTGGCTTAAAGGAAACTATTTTTAACTTACACTGATGTAAGCAAGAAAAGGAGGACTTAATTATACTTAAACACTTGAACAAATTGTGGGTTTCAGCCTCCTTCAAATATTCAGTAGAGGTTTGGGACCTCTGCAGTGAATTTAAGTCTCTTGACAACTGACTTGCTTTTCTTCCATACGTCCTAAAGTCTCTTTGGAAGTAGTCCACATGACCCAGATGTCCCTGGACTCAGGCTGAAAGATTTTTGCTTTAAAAGCATCAGGAAATCTCTAGGAAGAGTAAGTGAGTTGTTAGGATCTCATTTGGACAATAAAGACTTTGAATATCCTTATTTTAAATATTTTGAATAATATGCCAGCATTAAAAAAAAAATCCTTTTGAACAGAAACTGAGAACTGCTGTCTTGAAATAAGAAAAGATTTCCACAAACTGCAAAGTTCCAGTATGCACAAGAGGAATGGTTATGTTTCATTAAATGTGATATTCTGGGCATTGCCTGGCATTTTGCTACTTACAGTCTTTCTCAGAAGAATAGAATGTAATAGTAAAATGTACCAGAGTAATACTTGGAAAGTGAGAATATATATTTCTTTATTTCTTAGTTCTAGTGTAGTCACAATTTTATAGTTTTCTACTTACTAGCTTATATCTGAACACAGAAACTTATATAAACTCCAAACACAATCAGGTGGAATAAGAAATAGATATATAAGATAATCTACTATGAATATGATAAAGGCATATCTTTGAATTACATCATTTATTCATGAATGTTTTCTAGTTAGCTCAATAAGCTCCTTAATAACTGTGAGCTGAAGACCAGGTGAAACAAAGGGACTGATGGAAGATCTCATCTGCATTCAGCTCTGTGCTATTTAGACATGCAGAGCATTGCTGCTGAGAAGAGGCTCCACAAATATCCAACAGAAATTAAAGTTGTTCATACAAGACTGGCCTGTTGGGAGCTCCAAGGCATTAAAATTCTTATTCCTTTCTACCTTGTTTATCTGAGTCTGGTTACCCAGCATGCCATTCCTAGTGGGATGAAGGCTGGAAATTACTCTTCCATCTACTACAACTGTGACCTATTCTGCCTAAATCTGCCCCTGTAAGATTACTTAGAAATTAGGACTCTCAAGGACTAGACTTCTGTCACAGAACTGAGAATATTTGTTCTCCACGCAACATCTTCCTTTCTAATTGGTTTTTAGGTTCATCTACAGCTGTCAATACTGATCTGCAAACATGATTTAGTGTTTGTCTGTCTGAAATTCTTACTTCTTTTCTCCAATTAGTTTTGATAGCAAGGATTGACGAGCATTCTTTTAAGATCATCATTCTAACAGAGCATTTTGAGTCTGGTTAAGACAGAGTTTCTTATGTTTTTTGTTCTTTCTATAGGTTCACCATCAGAACATTGTGGAACTGTCTCTTCACCCAAATGTTTCATTGGATGATGAAAAGACAAGTAAGGGAAATGTCCAGAAAAGATCTGGGATTGAGTTCTACATGGAAATTAAATCCATTGTATTTAAAAAAGGGTTTGTGCACAGTTGTCACATCAACTCATTTCATGAAGTATGTCTACTGGTACCTTGTATGGATACTTCTTTCTTTGATTCTTTGATTTGAACTTCATTAAGTGTGTTCACTGGATTTTCTGTGGTCTAAGTGCAGAATGGGCCCAGTTGTGGTGGTTAACACCATCAAAAGTTTATCAGATTACACTGGGAAGGCCTTTGTATTCAGAAAAAATATTAGCAATGGTCAATATTTTACCACGGGTGGCTTGTCTGGGGGGGTTTGCCTCAGAATGAAGACAAAGCAGGACAGCAGCAAAGCATCACTTACAAACATCACCTGTGAGCACACATTGCATGTGTGGCTGGTGCAGTTTAAAGTGCATTGGTCTCACAAAGTGATTAAAGAAAGATAAGAGAGAAGTAGAGGAAAGCAATTTTCAGTGCCAGAAGAGGCTTAAATATAAAACAACATGAAATAATTATATATTATATTGTCTCTGACTAGATGAAGAGTTTTCTTCCATCCCTCAAGGCAGAACTGTAAATACAGGAATAGTCAGCACCCTACATCTCTAAAGATTATCCAGTACACTTGAATAATCTGATTATTAGAAAGACCTGACCAGACCTCTCATATAGCATAAGAGAACACTGGATCTTCTTGACTTCCTGGTGATGCTGGACCATCGCCTTGGATTTCCTAGCATGGTACATTTGTGGCTAGTTAAGCTTCCTTAGGGATTCAGTAATTATCCTAACCCAGAAAATCACCATTTCCAGCAAACAGAGTTTCAAATTTGCCCTCCCATCTTATTTGAAATATGTGCATATAATTCTGTTCTGCTACTGAGCTGGCTTTTTTTTTATCCTTTAGTCATCTACCCTTTCCAAAATTAGAACTTTGAAGAGAAGCACACTGGTATCAGGTAGTCTGACTCCATGCACACTGATGCATGTGTATGTGTAAAATTCAGAAACACCTTACAGCAAGTAGCAAACTATAGATAGGGGAAATATTTTTTTGATAGAAGCCAAGCTTGATAAAAGAAGTGCGCACTGTCGTGCCTGAAAGTATGGTATTAATAATTAAGCCATGCAATCATTACCTCAGGATATTATTTCTTAAATATCTCTTGCAAAGGCAATACGATTACATATGAATTATATCAATTTTCTACCAACAAAAAAAAATCCACAGAAATAGGAATTGAATTACACTGTCCAATTTGCTGTAAAGTTCATTGTACGTGAAGAAATTAATCAAAGCTACCACCACCCATTTTTATGGGAACATAAAATGATGTGAACTTCCATTTTTAATAAAGATGCATAGCTCTTTTATGAAGACTGACTAATAACAGTGTAATGAACTGAAATGTTACTGATACATTAAGAATGAATATTTTGAGGGATGTGTTTACTGAGTCTCCTGTTTCAAGCCAAGCAATACTTCCATTTGGATCTGTCTATTGAGAAAGGAAAAATTCAAACAATAAAGTTGATATGAACTCTGTGTAATATATAAACGGCCAGCAACATTCTTTTTATCTAGCTACTTCCACCTAAATGATCCCTCAGACAGATGTGGGCTGTATTCTCCAACAATCTGAGATTTTCAGATGTTGTCCAGACATCTCTGTGTTGCTACAAATGTCCATGAGTGGATATTTCCAACCTAATTCAAACAGCTACAAGACAATTAAGGAATTTTCTTAGGTCCCAAATTCAAGAGGATTGTCAGCAGTGACATGCGTATACATTTTCTGTGCAGTATAAAGGCTTTTAATCAGGGAGGCTGTCTCTCCTTCCCGCAGAAGAATGCTAATTAATTAAAGTAATATGATATTAATTGAATAATCAGTAAGCTAATTTATTTTGACTGTGCTCACATAGCTTTTGCTCTTAGGTTTTTGGAGTTTTTTTAAGAGTCTAAGAAATTATGCAATTGTCTGGAATATTTGCTGAAAGAGTATTTAAGCATGTAGTGGAAAGCAAGTGGGAATATCTCAATCATAGCAGAGGGTTCTCAGAGTGATGTTTATCTGGCCTGAAAGCAAGTACTGCTCTCCGTTCTTTTGGACAACAAAATTGAAACAGAGGCAAAGTCTAGGGTAAGCAAATTTTTGTGGGTTTTTTTTTTGTTAGTTTTGGTTTGGTTTTTTTTTTTTTCCTTCTGAGCAATCATTCAGCCAGTTAACTTTGTTCACCAGGTGTTTTTTTATTTCTCACAAATGACTGTCTAAATTAGAAACTGTCAGAAGTTTTCTTAGTTGCTAGAATTCATCTGGAGGAAATCTTCAAAGCCTTTTATCATGGGTGGTCCTTTGCTTTGCCTCTTCTTAACCCTTGTTCTAGTTAACATTTTTTAAAAAAAACAACCAAGGGCAATGTTTCATAACTGTGAGAGGTAAAAAGCTAATGAATAATAGAATTTGTAACAATAGATAAAAGTGGGCTTGATTATATTTACTAAGTTAACTTAATCATTAGCATTTTATGTGATACTCAGAGACATCATATGATGAGTCAGGGAATTGACTTGTTTACTTGTTTTTCTCAGCTCTGTGAATCTGAACATCAATCAAATCCTAGAAATTTGTTTAGCTAGAGGAGTGATTACTCACTTTACGCACTCTATTGGACCACTGCTGCAGAGGAAGAGTATTTCAGGAGTATCATCTACTCCTCTCTTGCCCCTGCCTCCAAATGCCTCATCCTAAAAATGTCCTTTCTGTGGATCCTAAGAGGGACCACATGCTTCGTCTTAAGACCACTAAACTACAGAGATGGCAACAAGAGAGAAATACAATATTCCAGCTGGATAATCACCAAGCAGTCTGATTCACTTAGTCTAATGTTCCCAGTCAGATCCTGGCAATGAAATAAGCATGTAGGAGGTTGCAAACAGATTAGTTTTAATTAAAATAATAAAAAGGTCCAAGTCATGGACCCCAGATTTGACCTTCTTTTATTTTTTTCATGAGAAAGGATATCTGATCAAATCTTGTTCTTAATGTGTCCCTCAGGCTTTTAAGCTGATTTGAATTCAAAGCCGCATGGATCTGTTTTGCTGTTTCTAGAAAATGTCTTTGCAAATCAACCATCATTTTGTCAATCCATACCCATAGTTCATCTTCAGAAGTTCTCAGCTCTGGATTTGTTCTAGGACTTAATAGTGTTGTACCAGCCTACCTCTGGGACAACATCCATCTTGGTCCTCATTGCCACATTATTCTCATTATCGCTTAGTCAGCTTTAAAAGTCTGGACTTATGCCAGTGTTCCACCAGTTCAGGTCCTGGACATTTTGTGACATCCCAACCACAAAAGGTTGCTTTTTCCCATCAGGGAGCAATATATGCTGTAAATAATGTTGACAAAATTTAGGGTCAGCAATAAAGAGACAAATTATTATCCTTATTATTAATAGTAGTTAATTATTAACTATATATTATTGACTTATTATTATTACTGTTATTATTATTACTATTATTCTGGGGTCTCCTGAACCAGGATTAAGGCTCTGCAGGTGCTGAACAGCATTTCTGTACAGAACCTTGGTGGCAGCTGGCACCAGCTGGAATCCCATTTCCTGCTCACCAGAGCTTCGAAATATGTCATTATATGTAGAGAAAAGAGGAAGAAGTGTTGTCTGTCTTCTAATTTCTCTTCAGATCTTCTGTATTTGTCTACGATGCACCACTGACAAAACTAACACTGATTTAAATAAAAAACAAGCAAATAAAATCCAACAGTCTAAAATCATGCCTACATGTGCATAGAAGCATTTATCAGATTCACCGATATGTATTAAAAGGTCTTTCTTTCTGCTGAGATGGGAGAGAAATATTTTTAAATGCTTGTTTTGTAAACAGAAAATCTATTTTTAAATTAATTATTTATTCCTTTAAAGACACTGTGGAATCTATCGTTGGCAAGATAAGATGTACATTGTCCTCTATCTGCTATAGCCATGTAACTCTGCAATATCTGGCAGTGAGTATGAAAAAAGAATCAATTTTGACTGGTTTCAAGAATATATCCTGAGTCCGTCTCAATTGTTTTTTGAGACAGACTCAGGAGATATTAATTAATTCATATAATTAATAATAATAAATTAAATTTTTTTGTACTGCAACAAGAAATTTAAATTCTGTGTTCAGATAAAAAGAACTTGTCTCTCTGTGAGTGTACCCATCTGTATTACCTGATTGGCATTAATTTTTACCTATTATAAAGAGAAAGATTGCAGTTCTCCTCCAGAATTCCTCCTCCCCCCCATCTAGGAAATTATCATTAAGACACTCCCTGATTCAAAGCTCAAGGAAGTCAATGTACATTATCAAAACATGCTGAAGTGTTGATCATACTCCAAGGCCCAGATGTGTGTAGGGTTTTAAGGTTCAGCTTTCTCTAAAGATTTGTGAAGATGTAAAAGTCTGATATTACCAGTGAAGCCCTCAGTTCTGCATTTATGATGAATATTAAGCTTTCAGAGAACATGCTAAGAGTCACTAGCAGATGCTGGCCTGGATCAGTCATGTATCTTGCAATTTGTATTTCCTGTGCTCCTGAAAAGCTGCAAGTCTAGAAGACCATAGAACAGCTCAGGTTGGAAGGCATATCTTGATATCATGGATTCTAACCCCCTGCTCAGTTGTGGTTAGCTACTCAGGGTCATGTCCTCTCTAGTTTTGAATATCTCCAAGGATGCAGACCTGACAGCTTGTCTTGGCAACCTGTGTTAGCTGGAATTTCCTAAAAAGTGTTTCAGTTTGCCTCTTGTCCCATCACTGGATACCTCTGAGAAGAGCTCAGCTCCTTCTGCTTTAATCCCAGTACTGGACATTTATACACATTGATAAGATTCCCCCTGAGCCTCTTCTCTCGGCTGAACAGGACCACCTCTCTCAGCTTCTACTCATGCACCAAATGCTTTGAGCCCTTAATTTACCTTAGTGATCCTTCACTGCACCTAAACTCCCGTATGTCCTTGTCTCTCTTGCACTGGGGAGCCCAGGACTGGACATAGAACCCCAGATGATGTCTCCTCACTAGTGCTCACTAGAGGGGAAGGATCATCCCCTTTCCACCTGCTGGTTGAGCTTTTCTTGATGCATCCCAGGATGCTGCTGGCTTTCTTTGTTGCAAGGCTACATTGCTGGCTCAGTCAATTTGTTCACCAGGGTACTATGGCTCTTCTATGCCAAACTGCTTTCTAGATGTCAGTCCCCAAGGTGTACTAGCATGGGATGACTTTGCTTTTCCCTTAGTTGAACTTCATGGGTTTCCCATTGGCTCTCTTCTACAGCCTGTCAAGGGTAGCCCTGAATGGCAGCACAACCATCCAGTCTGCCAACCAGTTCTGTGAATTTGCTGAATCTATTGTCAGAGTCATCAATATGAGAGAGTTACATAGTGTTAGTCCCAGTATTAGCATTGGAGCTGGCTAGTGACTAGTGACTAGTGACTGACTTCATGCTGCTGATCACAACTCTTTTGAGTCCAGCACTTCAGGCAGCTTTCAAATCACTTCACATATATTTAACCTATACATCATCAGGTTGTCTGTGGGGATGTTGGAAAGAGACAATGTCAAAAGTCTTACAAAGATAAACCACATCCATGGTTCTTCTCTCACCCACCAAGCTTTCCACCTCATCATGGAAGGCTATCAGGTTGGTCAGATACAATTTCTCTCTGACAAATCTGTGCTGGCTGCTGCTGATCACTGATCTTTCAAGTGTCTGGAAACAGTTTTCAGGATTAGCTGCTCTATCACCTTTCTAGGCATCAAGGGAAGGCTGGCCTGCCTGTAGTTGCTTGGATTCTTCTTGCTATTCCTGAAGATAGGAGCAACATTGGCTCTCTTCCAGTGCTCAGGAACTCTACCTTGATCACCATGAGCTTTCTGAGATAACTAATAGCAACCTCACAAAGATATCCGACAACTCTTTGGTGCATCCCATAAGGGCCCATGGAGTTGTATCTGACCAGTTTCTTTAAACGTTTCCTTAAGCCATGACAAGTAGTTCCTAAACTACACTAAACTTCCTTGTTCCAGACCTTCCAAGCTAAAAAAATCCCTGATGTGAAGAAGACATTGACTACCTTGGCCTTTTCAGTGTTCTTTGTTACATGGGCCCCATCCCACTTGGCAGCAGGTCCCCATTTTCCCCAGTATTTCCCTAGCAGCTGGTATGTCCTGTGCTGCAGCAAGGCATTGCCCAGAGTGCCAGGGCACAGTACTTATTCCAGCTACCTATGAACACTACTTATGGAAATAAACAGGACACGACAGAAGCCAGGGCTGGGCTCTGTGCTACCTTCTGCACCTCGGGATTTCAAGCAGCGTGTGCAGAAGTGCACCAGGAGCTGCAGAGGCTGACTTTGAAAGTCCAGCTGTGAATTTAAAGTGGTATGAGCTCCAGTTTAATGAAAATGTATTTTCTCCTCTACAACAGATACTTTACCTTTCCCTTTGTCTGCCCTGTTGCTTGCCCTAAACTCAGCTTGCTCCAATGAAATGCATCCTCAGCCAGTCAGTCATTCCCTCAGGCAGGGTGAGCTTCTGTTAATCCATTTTTGGCAAAATCCGCAGCACAGATTTCTAAATGTCTTGTATTTATTTTATTGCATTTTTTTTTGTTCCTGTGCACAAAACCTTATGTTTGGTGAGTAAACTGTGGGTAAACATTTTTCATAGAGACTTTTATTTTTTAATAAACAAAGTAATTTTCTCAAATAGTTCCTTTCTTACTCTGCTTCATAATATTCAGAGGAAATAGATGGTCTGTTTCAACATCAGGGAACTGAAGGGATAAGAATAGAGACAGCAGTGTGGAAGCAATGGGTCCCTCTTCTGCCCATATGGTTCAGGTTTGCATTTTGGCTGGCACGATAATGTGATTGCTGGCAGATCGAATGTTTAGTCTCCAGAGCAAATAGCAGCCAATGAGTTGGGGTGTAATGTACATGTGGAGATGTTCATAATATTCCACACAGGCTGAACCTACAGCAGGAGTGAATTCAGCTGCAGTGAAAACAGAGATGCTGCATGAATCCTTCTGTCAGCACAGCAATGGCATTTCCAGGCTTTTGCGTTTGGGAAGAGGAAGAATGTGCCTCTAGGGATGGAAAACGCCACCAGTCTCAGATTCTCTTGTGGCAGGAATTTCTGACTTGCCACATAGAAGGTGATGTATTCTGATGAGCCTGAAAGTTATATTTCATCACTGCTTTATCACCCGATGAATCATTACAGCAGATGAATGTTAATTGTAGCTAAACAAATGGGCATGTCCTCTCTACCCCCAGACAGCTGCTACTGCTGTAAGACATTAGGCAGAGGGTGCAAAGTGCTTCTGGATGGAAGGGAAGTGCTATCTGTGCCTCTGGAGCTACATATCTGCAGTGCAATGAAATGCCAGGTGTGGAAGAGTGTTTGGATAGGAGCAGTTTCCATTTGCTCTGTGGTTTGCTTTGCTATGGGGACTTGCACAGTGCAAAGTTTCCTTAAGTGGTTGTTTGTTCACAGGCGGGAAGATCTGCATAGGAACAGAGGTGACTTAGTCGTACACCATTGCACTGGTGTCCCTGGGATTGAGAGGATACCTGGCACTGCTGGATAAGGTGCCAGTGGAATGGTGTGAGAAGCTTCAGAACCCAGGCACCAGGCAGAGTAATGCCAGCAAACAGTCTGTAGTTGAAGGATTCTTTGTCCCTGGAAAACAAACTGATAGGGCAGTTTAGGGTGTTTTCTTCTGGCTCCTCTCGGCTGATCTAGCGACAAATATTCTGCAGCTAAGCCACTGAGGCCCGGGTTTTCTGACAATGGCTTGAATACTTGAATTTTCCTTCTGCTGTGATAGGAACCAAAGCAAAGTGCATTGGGGTGCCTCATTTCACCACCCACTTCCAGTTTCTCCTCAACAGGAGACACCTGGGAGGCAGTAACTTGCAAAAATGACATTTCCATGCCATTGCCCATCCTCTGTCATAAGATGATCTGTTTTGAGGAATGCAGTTGCATGGCAAGAGAGGGAGATAATCAAGTAACAGGATGGACAGCTAAGATCTCAGACCTGTTCTTCCTGCAGGACATTTTAATATTTTTGAAATTGCATGGCTGCAACAGAAGGAGACAAGTCAGAAAAGAAAAGAAAGTGCTAAAAGTTAGGGGCAATTGTGGGTAAAATTTGGCTGCCTGAAAGTTAGATACAAGCATTTTGGTGTGTGAGAGCAAGCCTCTGTAGCTGGCTTTAAAATATAAAACTCATTCTGCAGGGCTTAAAGAGATCTCTGCCCCTGACAGAGGCACCTCGCCATCAATGTAATTCTGATGGCAGCAAAAACGTAACACACAGTGTGTCGTTCTCAGTACACGGGGCTGTCTCCACAGGATTCCCCATCTGGAACTATTTCCTGGAGATTCTGGCTGTGCCATGGGGAACTGTTCACTAACTTGGAGGCTTCCTTTTCCCCAGCTTGTCTTGTCTGGCAGGTATCTCCTCGACTCAGCTGCTGAAGGCAAGTGAGAGGAGGGGAGCGAGGAGATCCTCACAGACAGTTCAAACGCAGACTAAGAGGCATGTGTTGAAATGTCGTCAAAGTAGCAGGAATTCATTTTATTGAGGAATACATATAATAAAGATAGAACAAAGGGACTGAAATGGTGAACAGATGGGCGGGTGTTCTTCAGTGGCTCAGGAGCTGTGTGAACATGCTGGTTTATGCCCTCCCCCTCTTTCTGCCTTTTTTTTTTCCCCTTGGTTAGGTTTGCTTTAGTTTTGATGCATCAGGGTAGGATGTGAGATGATATGCCAGTATATGTCAGAAACTTGGGGAAAATAAACCCCCTTTTTCTAACATCAAACTACTGCTATCAATAGGAACAGCAACTGTTCAAAATTTGTTTCAGAGCTGCCAAGAAGTGAACATTCATAGGAGAGAGAAAAAGAGAGAGAGAGAAGGGAAAAAAATATTTTTCCCTGCTGTTTGCAAGGTGGACACAAATGCAAGCGGTAGGAGGCTGACAACTTGACACATGTCTAATAAATCTAAAGCATGGGAAAAAAGTCAACAATTCACTGTACAAGAAAGCATTACTGGGATAAAAAAGTACAATCCAACAAACCTCTCACTTAAAAATATGTTTATTCCCAAATCAGTGAAGAGCATATATATTAGAGCCTCAATTTCTCTTCTCCTCCCCTCTGGATGCTCCTTTTTCTGAATTTCTTTTTTTTAAACCGGGGGCACATTAAGTCCTGTGCTGTGGAAGCTGAGGTTTGCTGCATTATAAATGAACAAGGTGCAAAAGCCGAGTCCAGCGAGCAGATGTTGGGAGCTCAGCGTGCTGGTGACAAAGGGCTAGAGTGCAAGAAGCTTCCATCGCACGTCTGTTCTTCAGCACAGAGCAGGCAAGGTTTTAATTTGACAAGTTGGTTGGATGCAGGGAATTCACAGATCTCGGTGAAAGCCAAACAGGTTTGGCCACCTACTGCATGGCCACATTCAGCTGAAAGGGTAGCAGTTGTGGAAATGTCTCCTTCTCCAGCCGCCAGACACCACGCACACCACAGGGAGCCTCGAGGAGGCTTGTTTACCACAGGCAGCAAATTCCTTTAAAAGGGAAGAAGGGGTAAAAAAAGAAGTGGGAGAGAAAAAAAAAATCATGCGTTTGTTATCAAAATAATTAGGCATTTTTACTTCAGGTTGCTGGTTGTTTATTTTTTAAAGCTCTTCATCCTCTTGTTTTTTAATAGTTGGTATGTTATGAAATGCAAGAATGAAAATGAATGCCAAAACTAATGGAAATTTTCCTACAAGCCTCATGTAAACAGAAACATCAGCATTAAAGTTATGAATCTTAATTTGTGCCACTGAGCTAAAATTTGTATCTTACTGCATTAAAGGAATATAGACATACAGCACTGTGTAGTGTCTATGTGCAATAGAGAGAACTGACATGGTCTCTCCAATTTATGGGGAAATTGACATAATTTTGCAAAAAAAAAAAAGAAAAAAGAAAAACCACTTGTGAACTGGATTTTGCATAATGGGATTAATTTGGTTGACTGTCACATCAACTATGCTGCAGAATGCAAGTTAATCACAACATCGGTCTGATTTAAAAGAACGAAAGAAAAGGAAAAGGAAGAAAAGAAAAAAATAAAGGTATTTTCTTCCTCACCTCAATTATTGTTTCATTTTAAGATGCCCTTTTTCCTTTCTTTCTTTTCTGTGGTAGCTCTGACAAACAAGGCTCATGTATATTTGCAATGGCCACCTCAACAGTCTTTTCTTCCCTCCCCCATGTACTCTTCACAGTAAAGCAGGGGAAAAAATGTCATTAGCTTTTGCAATCCATGCTAAGCTGCTTCCATGGTGTGGCACAACTGTATGTGTTTGATCAACACTGAGGCTGATTGACAGAGCCAAAATAACTTTAAATATTTTGTCATATGGACCTCACTTACTGCCTTTTCTTCCACTTACCACTCTCCCTGCAAAAGCCACATCCAGCATTGGGCTCTCCACTGAACCAGCCCCACCAAACCTTTTTCCCACCTCCATCCCTGCTTGTGGCAATAGCAGCCCTGTTCCTCTGGCAGCTCTGCATAAGTTCAGAGAGAAAAGCAAGCATATGTCAGTTATTTTGTGGCTAATTTCTGTCTTTACAGAAGTATGGGATGAAGGAATTAAATCAACCCTCTTACGGGCTCTCACATTGTATTCTTGGCAAAGGTACTGAAAACAGAGACAGCACATGTACATGACACATCACTTAAGTCCTCTGGTTTCTATGGTTGCAGTAGATTTTGCTTTCAGGGGGCATCCTAGGAAGGAGATAATGCCGTGCAGCGCTTTGGGCACGGTGTGGTTGAAGAATTAGCTCTGGGAATTGATCATACCGTGATAGCAGTGACAGAGAACAAGGAATCGGGGCTGCTGGGATGTCAGAGCAACTTGCGCTTCCCGGGGACAGTGTCGTGTCAGCGATTCCTGAAGGCCCTCGCGCCACGCTGCAGCCTGTGACTGCTCCTTCATCCCTGCCTCCCTCGCAACCAGCACGCTCCTCTATCCAGTGCAGCACACTGACTAGGTTAAACAATTACACTACACTAATTGGCCTGTGTCGGTCCTGATGAGAAAGTAAACAAATACTGCAGAGAAAAGCTGAGACAAATTGCATCTAATTAAATTGATGAAAAAAAAAAGTGACAATATTTTTCCCCAGGAAAAAAAGAAAAGGCAAATTGTAACATGACAAATATCACATGCTTGCAGCCCCTCCTGCTGAATTTCACACCTTTACTTGGATGTGGCTGTGCCAGGCAGGGGAGAACAGCAGTGCCTTGTAGTCTCTGTTAGTGCCCAAACTGCTGGGATGCCTCACAGGTCACTCTTTGCACACAGGGATTTTGGCTGTCACCATTTAGCCATTCCACCGTCGTTTGTGTGTGCCTACATGTGTGTGTGTGTTCTGACCAGGGTGGGCTGACAGCAATACCTCAGTCCACAAAAAGAATTCACCCTTCCCTCTTTGTTCACAGGCTAGTTTGCCCATTCCTGGGACATGAGCCTCCTGATGACTTCTTATCACCCACCAAATTCCCTCTCTTGTGACAGTCACCATCTTGGCTGATCTTGGAGGTAGAAATCCCTGACCTCAGAACTGAAATCATAAGGCACCACACCTTGTATGAGAGAACAATGCTGTCTATCTGTAAGTGGCATTCACTTCAGTTAATCTGTGAATCACAGCAACCCCTGGTGCATTACCTTGCCATGAAAGTCTGGGAAGACACAGGTGAGTAAGTGGGAATATTCCAGTTATGGGTAAAAATTTCCTTTTAACTGATCAAAAGAGAAAAAGCCAGGATAAATACCACACAGTTTAAGGCTCTGATGCCTCCTCTCTAGCTATCCTCTGTTTCAACGGCCTCAGGGAATTTAAAACCACATGAAGTTACTTGTCCCATACGCATGTCAAGCCAGGGCAGAAACAGGGAAGTGTTACAGGAGACAAGAGCCTCTATACACCCCTATTAAAATCAAGCTGGAAAACCTTTTAAATCACTTTGCTTTGATGACTTGGTAAATAGGAGGATACATCCTTGATTCACCTTGGGAAAGAAATACTTAAGCTTGGTACGATGTTAATAGGTAACCTCTATTTTGGGGGTCGTGAACACACAACATGGAAACCAGAAAGCTAGGGCCACTAAAATCTCCTTTCTCTGAATGTCAGGGAAACCAGTGAAAAGGCACTGAGTGCAAGATCCAACCAGCCACAGGGGCAGCTGCCTTAGTGGTAGCTATGTATGTAGTATACAGCTGAGAATTTCCATCCTAATACTCTGTTTCAAGTTGCATCAGAGCTTTCCAGATGCTTTAGTTATCAGGATAAAATGTTCCAGACCTAGTCTCTGGCAAAATGAATATTTTTAATAGTTCAAGATAAAAGTGGTTCCATTATTCTTGAGTAGGAGAGAAGTCCAAGGAGCAAGAAAACAGATTATTATTTTTTCTTCCCTAATAGTTCATCTGCTAAGATCTCTGAGAGACCAGATTTGAAGACTGGCATGAAGCAGCCCTTACTGAGAAGGTCACTAGCGATTAGAACACATTGCAGCTATTGATCAGTGTGTTACAGGGAAATTTCTCTGTGATCCAAAAAGGGTTATGAGTCCTTGGAAATTATCCAGTGGACTTATGCAGTTTGTTTAGGAAAGCTGATCCTCCCACTCTCCCCTCACACATACACAGTTTCTTCTAGTAATATTGGGAGCAAACCTATTCCTTGTTCGTGACGAATGTAGCTATACAGCGATCCCAACAGAAATTAGCAAGATGACCCAGACGACCTCTTGAGATCCCTTCTAGCCTAATTTTCCTATTGTCTAGTCTAAACGCACATCTGATTCATACCCCAGGTCCCATATAAACTTTGCATCACTAGTGTAAATCTGCTTTTTGAAGTCCACTGATGAGCCATAGCACATAACAATATTACAAAATTATGTTTGGTGTTTTCCCCTGTGGTCCTTCATGTTGGTGCACGCTGAGCAGCCCACACTAAGCAACACGTGTATGTTAGATGTGTTGAAACTGCAGTAAATTCAAGGTGTGGTGTAACTCACTAATACTTACACAGCTTGCAGAAGACAGGAGGGAAGCACTGTGCCCTGTGATGGCTGTTAATTTCCCTCTACATAAGGGACATATTCATGCTGCAATCTTTTGACTATTTGGCAAGGCAGACTGACACAGGAACTGGAGGAAGTGTTGCACCTCTTCCAGGCAGAAGGTGTATTCTGCATGAAAAATTAGGCAACAGTGAAGATGATCTGGTTACCCATGGTGCAGACAGGAGCAAGCTAAAATAAAGCCACTGCCCCTGCCTCTGTTGTCCCTACACTATCTACGCTGCCTCTGTGAACAACTACTAGATCAAAGTGGAAATACATTAATGGCTTTAAGGGTGCAGTTGTGAGGGTTTCACACTAGTTCAGACAACCTGGGTTGTAATTAGTGCTCTTCACATTTAGGTTCATACTGAACTTTCTCCAGCTGAAATCATAGGAGTGTTGCACCAAATTCAACAGCGGCCTTAGCAATCCAGGCCAACTGAAAATGTAGCATAAAAGTAATATACACATCATAACAGAAAAATCAGGGGAAAAAATTAGTGGAGAATATGAAATTATCATGTCCGTTTTAAACGTGAGTAGCTGAGTCACAGAGAGAAAAGAGTCTAAATTCCCAAAAGCAGGCAGGTGGGTAACGGAGGAGAGAGTACTTGCCTAAATTGGACAGGAAGTCAATAACAGGGTTTAACTTTGATCTCCTGACTTGCAATCATCTTATGATACAACTATAAAATCAAGCCTTTTCCCAGGGCTTCTCAGAAAAAGTGAGTTATTTCTGCCTCTTAGCAGACACTTGTGTAGTTCACCTGGCTGGACATTGGAGAGCATCAGCACCTGCAGTGTCTTTCAACCCATGGGATGGGGCAAGGAGAGTGCCATGGGAGCTCTGCATCCCAGATTCACTTTGTGGGAGGGTTGGACGACTTCTGTGCGAATAACTGACTGACTTGTTGCTAGGGAACAGTTGGGAGGCATGCTTTTGATCTCCCATATGCTTACTACTAATAAATAAACAAATAACTATAATTACAACAAACCCCAAGCCTGTTGTATCTCCAAGATTAATTAATGATGAAATACAGCTGAAATTCTGCAAAAGAAGGCAGCAAGGTGGGTTAGATTTCATATTTTCCTGCTGTGTATGGAAATGATGATTGAAATTAACATTTTTTTCCTTCTTAAAATTTACCTTAGCTGGATCAGGTTAGTGGGAGGAGTGGGGGAGTATTCCCTTCACAGACAGAGGATGAGAAGGAAGACAGTAAATCTCCCCATGCCAGTTTTACTCACATCCAGTTTTTCCTGCCTAGTACAGTTAAGTTTTTTAGATACTTTACTTGCATTTCTAATTCAGTTATTCTTCTGAAATTTATTCAAAGGATTTATGCTTATGAAATTATAATATAATGCTGCCTATATGCCAATGAGCTGCAGGCAAAGAAAATAATTTTCTTCAATTTACAGTTATGAGGCTGGAAGAAAATGATGCCTTCTTATCACCTCTTTTTCTTTGTATGCCTCGGTATTTTTTTAAGTCTTCAGAAGGCAGGAGCTGATGATGAATTCTTAAGCAGATCACACTGATAATTGTATTTCAGAACTGTCAGCTCTGTGAAGACTGTCCACGGAGGTGTCTCAGTTCACTTGAGCTATTTGTGTCACTGCTTCTCCAGGAACTCAGCCCTCAATAAAACCCAAATCACTGGGGATATTGTTAAGTCTTCTGAAAGGATTATTAGATCGAAGGAAAATTTATGGATGACACTTTGTAACAATTAATCAGGAACTGTTGATAAAGTTAAGTTGGTTCTTTATTCTTGAACAGAAAAAAAAATATGCAGCCCCTGTACAAATTGTCAAATGGCCTATTTTGTCACTCGGTTTGATTAATGGACTATTTGGAGTCCCCAAAAAGTCCTAGTACAAATAAAAAAGAATCATAAATATTGAATAAGCTCACAGCATGGTTAACCTTGACTATGTTTTGGAACATTCTTGGAGAAAACTTTTCTATTCAGAAAATAAATTGCTAAGGGGATTAAAAAAAAACAAAAAAAAATGGAGATTTTGGAAAATGTCACCTACCCAACTTTGTCATCCTGATTAGCCTGTCATGATAAATTAGCTTTAGTTATCTTTGCAATCAGGTCAGAAACTGCTGGTATAGTACCACATTTTGCAAGTGGGGCTACACCTGGTCCACAAGAGGGGCAGAGGATGGCAAGGAAAATACTCCTGCTCTTGGTTCTTTGTATGTCAGACAGTGCTGGGACTGCTAACAGGCTATTATCCTTTTGTACAGTAATTTATGGAAATGGAGCCCAGGGAGTGCTGAGAGCATGGGAGTCATGGTGCCATAAGGTTGTTTCTGAAAGGTTGGGCGAAAGATGTCCGGTGATCTGTGTATATGCAAATGACAAGACCAAAGCTTCAGCTGCAGAGAGCAGACAGACACACACACACATGCGCACACACACATTCATGCCTATTCAAGACACGCAGTTTCCATCTTTTCCTCCTGCTCCTCTGTCTCTCTATTTGCAACTCCGGCGCCCTCCTTCCCCCAGAGCTCCCCCCCATTGCTTGATGCAGCTGTTTAGTCCTGACAGGTCCGACCAGTCATTTTTGCTAACCTCTGATTGCATCTAGGTCAGCGTGATCCCAAACTGGCTTGCTTTTGTTCTTGGTTAACAAGAAATACAATGCTATTAGTTTAGGCTGGGATTCCACAAAGCTCTTAAACTCCACGTGCTTCACTCCAAGAATGCAAGTAATTCCACTCTTCTGCTTCAGCAGGGCTCTTATGTGCCTGCTTAAAGTTAGGCACATGTGAGACATGCTTGGCTGCATCAGGCCCTCACTGAAGAGAAATAGTGCCACTTTACATTTTGTTTAGTTGGCCCATTTTTCCTGCATGTGTCATATGCCAGCTCACTACCCCATCTCAGATGGCATGCATGCAGTAATGTACTTGAAAGCAAGGCTCAGGAAGTGGGAGAGATTGAGAAATCTGTGCAACTATTTCCAATAGCTGTACAATAAAAAATGCTCATCAGAATGTAACACAAGAATTCAAACAGGGGAATTGTTATTTTGTCTCATCACTTTCCATTTGGAGCTATAAGTATTACTTCATGATTAATTTTTGTCCCCAGAGTTCTCCATAATCACAGGTAGTCCTCTGCCTCTCATTAAAAATAAAACTGCAGGAGCAGAGAGGTCTGGGCTAGAGGTGGCATGTGGTGCATTGGGTACCTGTCTGGAGAAACCAAGGTGCTGGCTCTGATTGCTCCCCACTGCCTTCTGTAGCCATTTGGTCAGTGGTGGCCAAAGGGAAATGCTTTTCTTAGAAAGGTCTGCCTCAGGAAAGTAGGGAGAGGAAAGCTGCAGGGATGGTTTGGTCCATTTTCAGACTTGTACTTCAAACTTATCATACAGCATGTGGGAAAGAACAGGGAAACAACAAATTTTCAAAGGTTCTGGGTATTATTTAGGATATACAGCTGAAAGTCTGTTATAAAGTGCTTCCTTAATTATACAGTACTATGTTCTGTGGTTAAAAAAAATCCCATGGATATTACCAGTCTCAGCTGAGCTGGGGTGAGGCAGGAGTTTTGTGGGGGAGATGACAGAAATCTTCTACTGGGGAGGGTGCAGGTCAGCCAGCAGGCAGGCAGGACTTCCCTCAGTGGTCTGCTTGGCCACATCACCTCCCTGGAGTAAACTCCCTGCTGAAGACACCTTCTTGCAGTTTTCTCAGCAAGGTGCAAAACCAAGATCCTGGCAGTGATTGTGAAGGATGGGAAGGGAGGGTGCCAAGACAATGAAGCCAGATTCTTCTCAGTGGTGCTAAACAACAGGACAAAAGGCAATAGGCAATTACAGAACCACAATGTTTTTAGGGTTTTAAGGGACCTCTGGAGATCATCTAGACCAACCTCTCTTCCAAGGAAGGATCACTGGCAACAGGTTACACAGAAATGTGTGTAGGTGGGTTGGGAATGTTTCCAGAGAGGGAGACTCCATGATCTCTCCAGGTAGCCTGTTTTAGTGCTCTGCCAGCCTCAAGGTACAGAAGTTCCTCCTCATGTTGAAGTGAAGCTTATTATGTTTTAGTTTATGGCCACTGCTCCTCATCCTGTCACTGGGCACCACTGAAAGGAGTCTGGCACCACCCTCTTGGCACCTGCCTTGGAGGTTTACATGCATTAATGAGATCCCCTCTTCAGTCTTCTCTTCAACTGACAAAAGAGCTCCATCTCCCACAGTCTCTCATCATAAGAGAGAGCTCCAGACCCCAAATCATCCTTGCGGCACTCCTCTGGACCCTCTCCAGTAGCTCCTTGTCTTGAGGATCCTAGAAGAACTGGACACAGCGCTCCTGATGCAGCTTCACTAGGGCCTGTTGAAGGGTGAGGATCACCTCCTTTGACCTGCTGCCCAAACTCTTTGCAATGCATTCCATGATCTCACACAAGGAATCCCTGGCCACGAGGATACATTGCCAGCTCATGTCAACTCGTCACCCAGCAGGACTCCCAGGTCCTTCTTTACCTGCAGGTGACTATGTACTGGAACAAGTTGCCCAGAGAGGGTGTGGAATCTCCCTCACTGGAGGTACTCAAGAACCATCCGGATTCAATCCTGTGCAATGGAGCCCAGGGGACCCTCCTCGAGCAGGGAGGTTGGATCAGACAGGAGGTTGGACCCACTTCCAACATTACTCATTCTGTGATTCTGTAAATTTTCACAGGAGCTGGGTGATAACTCTGGTTGAACTCCAGTCCTAGTAATTGCACTCTACCTAATGGAATTCCTGGTGTTGATTCACCTGTGACAGCCATAGTGGTCTGAGGCAGAGCCACCCAGGGTCGTCACAACAGGCTGCATAACTGGCTTTGGGATGAGGCTATTTCTTGCTGAATTGCAGGGATTCTTGCTGATGTGTTTTGTGTGGGATTTACACATTTACTAGGTCAGGGAGACTGAGACAAACTGAACAGATTGTTCAGCTCAGTTGTTGGCATGGTCATAGGAGAGAGAAGAAACTTGTGCTCTATTTCCTGAATCAGTTGAGTCTCAGGAGCACATCTAGGATCCAGAGCCTTCTCTGGATAGTGAATTATACCTTCTGTGTCAAATGTAGGTACTAAGTGTGCTTAGATCATGATCTGCTTGCTCCTGTAGGCGTCCAGATGTAAAGTTTTAGGTACTTTGAGACAGTAGCAACAGGGTGGGAAATTGCAAATCAAATTCTGTGCCAGCAGGACTCTCAAGCTGCAGAGCAGTGCCCCTACTCCTTATGCAAGAGATCCTAGGGAGTAAGGTAATGCACAAAAAGCTAGTGAGAAGGAAAGGCTTTCAGTTGTAGCAATTATGATGGCCAGTCAAAAAGAGGATTCTCTTGCTACATTTAATTTATGGTAAGCAGAACAGCTTCAAGAAGGGGGATCCCTATTAAAAAAATCCCTATATTTTTGTGGTTAGGACTCTCCTAAAAAGTGTGCAATTCAATCATCACAGAAGAAATTAATTAAAGTTTATTCCCTGCTTGCATCTCAGGCAGGTGCTCAGAACACTTCTCTGTCAGTGCTACCAGACTGGGTCCTCCATGGTACAAGGGAGGGATTCCTTGCACACAAATGTCAGCATGGCTTAAAGGTAGACAAGGCATGTAGCACCACTGCAGTACCTGGTGGTAGGAGTGTGTCTTGCACAAAACAACACGTACTTGTTGTACTTGTACTGGAGAACTTGTTGCCTGGAGAATATTACCACTTCTGGAAGAGATGCAGACCTGGTGCCTTCTTGATACTTTGCTGGTGAGCAGAGGTTTGGAGGTGTCAGAATTGGTGATTTTTCCTTACCTATCCATGGCATTCTTGAGTAAATACTGCAAGGAGTCTTCCAACATGTGAATAGCATAGGAATGCTTTTCTTTGCAGCTCCTTTGGAGCAGATCAAAATGCTTTGCATTCTAAAAGAACCTACTCCTAGTGGCAAAAGAATAAGATCAACCTCAGTTCACATTTTCTTCTAACTTTCCCAAACAGACATTAAAATAAAACACCCTTTACTAAATATTAAGTAGGATTTTTCTTTTGATGACTCTATGTTCCCAAAAGACAGCTCAAATCCAGGAAACATGAGGAAAGATTCAGCCACTTGAAGGGTGCAGATTTCATTGTTATTGTTTGCCAGTGAAAGAACAACAATGCATAAGAAAACATGTATACTAAATAACACTAATTGCATTATAAGGAGCACCAGGCATCCTATAAAAACTTGTTGCCTAAATGTGTCTGTTACAATTTATCAGCAAATGATCTTCATGCAAAAGAGCCAAAGTAATTAGGCTGGGGGCTGGCTGAGCTCCGCACTCTTTTCACATGCTGTGTAGTAAAACAGACCACCAAAAAAAAAAATTCCTGTATATCTCAAAATGCTAGGTCAGTGATTCAGCTGTTTCACTAGGGTCTTTTCTGTGTTAATTTGCCATATTTTAAGAAACTTGTTACACATTATTCGTTTTTTTTACCTTCTCTTCTTTCACTGCCCCTGCTATGGCTTGGCTACATGTGCCTAAGAGCAAATCTCCTGCAGAAGAATTTGCACTGGCTAGAACTGAATCAACAAATAAGTTTCCCCTGAAAGTAGACATACTTATTCTCCAGGTAAAGGCTGATTTTTATTTATTTATAAAGTTTCTTTGACCAACAGGTAAGCAAAAACCTACCTATAATAATGAAATAACATTGACTTACCCTGCCTGTCTGTTTTGTTTTTGTGATTTTAAGTTAGTGCTTTCATTTAATCTTACCCTTACACCACCATCTGATTTTGAAGATATCAAGAGAAGAGTAAATGGCAGGTATACGGTATTTTCCCTTTTAAAAGGAGTTGTAATTTTATACACTAGAATAACACCTGTGGATCAAGCCAGTCTGAGATTTGGACAACTGCAGAGTGGGAGTATTGTGAAGATGTGACAACAGATTCCCTTATACTTCCTTCCAAGAAAATGTATGTAAGTTATAGTGGCTTCTTTGTGTTTTTATAGGCTGGAACTGTGTTATTCAAGGGATGTGGAGTATAACGCTGATTTTGTGTTTCGACCCTTCAATTCTTCTGTAAATGCAGACAGAGGAGAAAGCAATTTGGCTCTTGCTCTTCACAGATGGGAAGATATGGTCTTTGATCTTAATGCTAGAACTAGTAATCAAATGTTGGTTTCCTGGCTTTTAATGTGTGAATGAGTTGAAAGATGCTCTCGACTAGGCTAACAAGCCATGTGTAGTAGGTGAGTGATGCTTTGTGTAGCTCATTCTCGACACATTTATGATATAAAACAAATGTATGAAGGTCTTTTGATCCGTGAGCTAAAACTGCCTATGTTGACAGAGACAAGGCAGGAGCTATTTGGAGGTTTTGTAGAGTATCCACATACACTGTTGTCTCCCTGCCTGTACCCCGTTCTTATCTTTCTGTTATGTACAGGGCTTTCTGCTAGAATGGTGTGAATATTCACTTAATGTGAGCTTCACTATTACACCTCCCCTGAGTGGAATAGCACGGTGAAATCTTTTTAGACCTATGGTGTCTACGTTTGGGCTTGGGAAAGGACAGGGAAGCTCTTGTAGCCATGCAGATGCACAAAACCTTCTTGTTTCCTCTTCATCAATGAACAGCATCAAGTGCTCAAGGAATTCAGCAGCTGTATTTTGCTTGGAATTATATATGAAGGAGGTCCTCCTTCTTGTCATTTTATTTATCATTAACAGACATTTTAATTTCTTTCCAGTGGCAATTATACTGATATCGCCACATCTAAATCAGAAACGACACTGTAGTGGTTATGTTATGTTGACTGGGCATCACCTAATTTTTAAGTGGCATTCTTGCCCCATCATTGTGATTATATGCCTTTCTAGTAAGTAATATAAGAAAAGATCTACATAATGGGAAAACATACATATTAATATATTCCATGACAAACACGTTAACTTTACATATTAATCATGGTAAATAGAAGTCATGTTTTACATTTTTCCTCTTCAGTACACTGTTCTCTTGACAGCTTGCTTTCCCTCTGGTTCTGTTCTTTCCAGTCCTGGTGTAAATTCCACTGCCTCTGGTCATCCTGCTAGTCACAGAAAGAGAAGGCAGGTCACATCCGCCTGGTTAAAAGATAAAAAAGGAAAAACAATGTTGCTGGATAATGCATTCTCAATGCATTCAGGTCTGCATGAAGGGACTCGAATATGTGCGATAAACATATGTGTGTGATAATAAGATTGCTGGTGGAAAGTCATCCTGAAAAGACAAGGAGCAATTAAGCTTGTTTACTTATACAAGTTAGAATGACAACATGCTAGTGCTAGTCCCACTCATCCATATAATAGGGTTCTCCTTTCCTGCTCAGCTGTATTGGAAAAAGCATTTCCTGTGAAACCTCTGCCATGACTCCACCATAAAGCAATCTACCTTCCTCCCTTTCATACACCATTCATTCTAATACTCGCATCACCGTCCTGATCTCAACTGAATGCCTGCTAGCAAGCACCTGTATTAGAATAATTTAAGAATTCAATGCAAAGTCTTCATATAACTGAGTATTTATTTGTATTGGTGTACTCTCTCATCCAATTTTAATTGAATACTTAATGATGTCAGTGTGGAGATGTGCAGGTTGCTCACAAATGCTTAATAATGCGATGTGTGGAGTCAACAAATAATGCACCTTTCTTTCGCTATCTTGAAGATTTAGATAGGATATCTTGGATGGTATTGACAAGGAGAGAAGTGTGGAACAATAGGAACATATGATAGTGTTAGATAACAATAGCTATCCCTATGCATCTTGAATTGAATGATGAAGCCATCAATTAGAGAAATAGCCCTCTGGGTATATATCATTGACAAGAAGAATACCAGTATATTGCTTTTCTGGATGGAGATCTCAGTGATCTGTAACTCAGAAAGGTAGTGAATAGCATATACAGTCAAACTAATTCTATTACTTTGAAAATCAGAAATCTTTTGCCCATGTGTCTTTGGTTTTGTGGTTTGGGTTTTTTTAGCTACAAGACTCTTTCAGGCACTGAAGGTATTTGTACTTTATATTAATAACTTAAACAATGCTTTCAGTTAGTATTAAAATGCCATTCTTCACAGTAAGCATATTTAGTGGACACTTTCAGGACTTAAAGGAGCATGAGGAGCAGTTCTTTCCAGCTGCTCTCTGGTCTCTTAATTAATTCTTACACACAGGCATGGGGATCCATTCATACCCTACGAACTCTGTAAGAGTCCTTCTTCACAACAAGGAGCAGACCTGGCATACAATCTATGCCATAGCCTCTATTTTCAATCTAAACTCCCTTATGTTCTCTTTGTAATGTCTGATAGTTTCTATCCCATCTGCACCTCCCAGCTTTGGGTGGTTTTTTGTTTGTTTCGTATTGTTATGTTTTGTTCTTGGGGTTTGCTTTTTTTTTTAATAATCATTAGTATTGTTTATAGCAGAAAAGCAACAGAAAGAGTCAAAGAGATGGAAGCTGTGTTATAGTAAGTAAGGAATTCCCAGCTTTTACAGTTTCCAGTTATCAGTTTAATTTCTTCTACTTACATTTCAAAGTGAGGAAATATTCCATGGTCAGGGCCAAAATTTATTCTTGGATGTTTACATAGGTACCAAAATGTACAGCAGCAGCATTAGACAGTGAAAATGGCTCTGTAGGAGAATAAAGAAAAAATATGAGGAAAGACTGTAAAGAGTGTTTGACTAACTATAAAATATAATTAAAGAAATGAAAATAAGTATTCATGACCATTATCTGTATTATTTTTTTCTTTTTACATGGACTCTTTTATGATCTAAATGTTTAGGTCCTCTTCATGTTTGTTTCCTTACATGCAGAAGGTCATTATATTAAAAAATTGATCCTACCAGGCATACCAGTGATTGTCGCAGTGAAGAATTTCTAGAGCCTTAGGGGATAAAAAAGAGTCACTGCCTTTCCCAGAAGCATCTGGAAAGGCTAATGAAGTTTGGTGGATCACAAATGTATTGACAATATATGGCCTGATGAGGCTAAGAAAATGCTCAGGTCTTTCAGGAAAACAGCAGGTAAAAGAAATTGCTGTAGCTTTCCCTCTTCTAAATCTAATCAAATGAAACCACCTACAGGCCAATATGCTTCTTGAGTGCACTTTGCCCTAGAAAGAGTGTTGTATTATCACCCAAAACATAAATAATGCAATAAAAGAAAATGGTTGATGTCTTCTTAATGAGCTATTGTTAAGGCATCCTTCGCTCTTATCTCTTTTCATAGCCTGATGCAAAGAGCAGCATCCAGTGGTCGAGAGAGTATTTTGAGTGCTGCTAGGAAAGTACAAATGAGAAAACAGGTTTAATTATACTGCTTACTGCATCTAGGGGTCTATGTGGTTTGACCGGCTGTGTTAGGACACCCTGTAATTTGGAGGAGTTCTCTGTGCACTGGCACAATAAATGTACTGCTATCAAAAGGGTGGTTAATAATCCAAAGTTGGCTGTTAACATTGCTGGAGCTGGTGTCTATAATTTCAGTGAGCGACCTGAATGACTCTGCAATGAAAGACTGAAATGTCACTCTCCTCCTTTACTTTGTTTGCCTTGAGCAAAGACTGCTCCAGATTGTGTACATCCACTGAGGTCCAAATGATGAAAGGGCAGTGTGTAAGTGTGGATTCAAGGCTCAGCTAAATCTCTCTGCTCTACTAGAATAGTAGGGAACATGAGGAAGAGGGCACAGGTGCAAAATAGGACGATCTCTGGAGCAGCTTCCATTGTGGCTATCTTTTCCCACCTCTGAGCAAAGTAAGCCTATAGGTACCTGGCTCTCCCTTGCTCTCTTAGCTGCCAGCCACAAGTAAATCAGACCTGATGCCTGTGGCTAAAGGCAAAGAAAATGGTTTCCATTACCCAGGTATTTATTTTGCACCTGCAGCTGTGACATCTGTGTAATAACAGTTACATATGACAAAAGGTAGTCTGACCTGACTTCGAGTATTTCATTGCTTTTTCTCATTGCGCTGAGTGAGCAAGCAAGCAAGCAGAGGACTTATATTCTTCATGGGAGGTGGAACTGTAGAATCATTTAGGTTAGAAAAGACCTTTAAGATCATCAAGGTGCCACAGACCATCCAGCTGAGACATCTGTAGAGTGGCAAGTGCAAAGACCTTTGCTGTCAGGAATCTTAAACCCTTGTTTCCGATATGCCTCGTTGGTACAGCTCAGATGCAGTAAAGGAGTAAAATACTATCAGTAAATTTCAGAAAGTTCAGTATTTGCATTTCATTTGGAAACCTATGACATTTTGGCATATTTTCACTGGAAGGCCAGAGCAAGGCTGATTGAAGATCAGTGTTGGCATTAAAATATACAAGGTATGGAGAGCTGGTGTGCTTCAGAGCAAAGCTAGCCTGCCAGGCACAAAACTAGGGCAACCCTAGGACAGGGCATAGGACTCTTAGGGTTGGTGGGGGTTTCTTTTAAATACAGCATTGAATGAAGAGATTAATTCACCCATAACACTCTGAAACTGTATCCTGGAGTCACATAGGTTCTTAGAGCAAATATGCTTGTTTCCAGAGCTTTGTTCATATTGCCTGTTGTAAAAGTCAGGATTGGGGGTTGTTCAACCTTTTCACTTAGAGTGTAGCAGATAGGAAAGCACTGGAACAGCATCATTCTCTATATTCTCTCTGGTACAGTATGGCTAGTTTTCAAGGACCAATAAACTTTTCCATAATTTGGATAAGCATGGATGTCAATTGTACTCTGGCAAAATTATGATGAGAATCTAAAAAAAAATCTAAGCCTGAGTGACTACTCCCCTCCAGCCATCTTGAAGGCACTATCAACATTTTGTTTACTGAAAATGTTAAAACGTACTGCTGCCATTTATATATGACTGGTAAAGTTCTGACTCTTATTTCTGGAAGCAAAGAAATAATTGCTTTCACCTTCCCACCTCGCATTGTCTGTAATTAGATGAAAATGTGACATAATGCCAGGAAGATGGAAGCAAATAATCTAGAAAGCAAAGACACTGGCATTAGTGCTCACTGCAGTTTACTTGTGAATCACTTCTGTTAGGTTTAGGACTGTATCTGATTTACATGCCGAGGAAAAAGCCTAGGCTCATCTGAGGTGAAGCAGCCTTTGGCTTTCCTCCAGTCACCTGAACACACCACTATCAGCATCCTTTTTTTGCCCCTGCTAGATACAAGCCTTATCTCTAGAGCATCTTTTATCTACAGCCCACCACTCATCTTACAAGGCTCTAGTTCATACTATGTGACTCAATGCTGAAATGTTTTGTATTGTTACAATTTCAGATTCACGGAAAAGGAGGAATATTTCGCTCTTTCGTCTTTGTGCCATGATGTGTTTTGTGACTGCTGAATATGGCAGCTTTTCACAAACAAGAAAGGAAGAAATGCCAAAGAAGTTGCCTCATCACATCAACAGAACAAGAGACACTGCAAATTAAATCACACAGGTGGAAAAAGACCTTGGTGGGTTGTTTTGTTTCTTCCCCCCATGTAGCTAGAAAAGACCTCTCACATTGTAAAGAGAAATGGTCTGTCTCTGTGGTAAAATGTAAACTGTATACATTTGCAATAAATCTACTCAAATTTTGTTGCAAAGCATATAGGCAAAACTCTCTGCTTTCTTAGGTTTACATATATTGCAAGACAACTTGACCTACCCCCACTGAAGAGGGAGAAAAAAAGCCTGAAACACTTCCAGCAGTCTCCTTCTCCATTATTATTTTAACCCTTTACATTTTGTTGGGAGTAGGGAGGGAGGCAGAGAGGAAGAGGTAGAAGGGATGGGAAAAGGAACTATCAAGTAAGTCAGGATTACGACTTACAGGAGTGAGGGGAAAAGCTTGTTTTTTTGAATTAGGATGGACAATAATCTGTACCTCACAGCCCAGTTCATTTAGAGAATACCCAGGAACTGGAGTTGTCTTTTTAGCAGTTCCTTCAGAGCAAGGTTTGCTTTGCCACTGCCCATCATCTGGGAGCTCAGAGCTTGAAAACCTGCTGCCATTGCCACATCTGCATTGTATTGCTCTTACAATATCATTGACTGCAAACACTGAACTGAATTTCCCAAGACTTTGGGAGTTATCTGGAGGCCCTGGGAAATTTCACTACAACATGAGGTTAGGCAGGTCTGTGCGTAAAAACTGCTTTTTTCCAGCAGCATGAACACACACACAGAAACAAGACCCAGGTTTTCCTCAGAGACTGTTTTCACACTGTTTCAAGAGCGTTATTCTTGTTCCTCATTTACATTCCCAGGAGAGGAAACCGACTCAATATCTCTCTTATTTGTAGGCACTTGTGATACAGTTTGAGGTTTCCCAGCTCAGTAAGAAGTCAAATGATCCAGTAACTGAGTCTGCATCTCGATTACAGGAAAAATAATATATCCACTTTCACCTGGCAACTCTTGCCACACCCTATGCAGGGAGGAAAGGTACATTATGGTGCTTGTATGCAGAGGTTATTTTGGAAGTAACACAGCCCAAGGACAACACCTCATTAGGGCTTCAATGAGGGATTACACATAGGTGTCGAGGGGCAAATAAGTCAGGCATTCTCAGCATTATTCTTGTTTAATGTTATGAAATGGCTTTCAAAACTCTGGACGCAAATAAAACCTTCCAATAGGCTGCCAGGGACAGTCATGCCAATAATGCCATGCCAATGTGAATGAAGTTGGAGTGTTTTCCTTTGTAGCAATCAGACATGCCACACAAAGCATTTCCGTGGAGTTCCCTTTCTTGGGTGGTTGAAATCACTTGGCTGGCAGCCTCATGCCTCCCAGCTCACCTGAGGCACGCTGTAATCAGCCAGAACAGTGCTGCATGTCATGTCTTACTGTTTCCAGAAAATATACAAATTTCCTTTCCTTCTATTCTCTTTGTGAATGGGTCCCTTAGGGGTATGGTTTTAAGACAGCACACAAGAAGCCTTTGCACAGATCCTCATAACGCATAATGAGATTTGTGTGCCTGCCTACTTTCTCTGAAAATAAACCCTAGAAGAGCAGAAGTGACTTGGTCTGGCACTCGTTTGGTCTTTTTGACCTCCCTCTTGTGACAGAAGAGAAAGACTTCCTCCTCTTTCTCTTACAGAAAGCCTGGAGGGTAGGTTTTTATGATGTGCTGTCTGGTCTTGCAGTAAACAGTGGCATTTCTTGAGGTTTTTAGTCATCAGCTCCAGCTCTGAAGAAAGATACAGTTGTTTGGCACTTCATGGGATAAACTTGTCTTAAGAGTACAGGTGCAATGAGTCTGCATGTCTTGCTATTACAGAAGGCTTGAATGCAGAGTTTTTGCTTCAAAACGACATCAGAAAACACTATATGTCCCAGAGAGGTAACTGCTTATGACAAGTAGAAAAGTCTCACCTGCAGAATAGGTGCCAAGAGCTCATGCTCTTTCCAAGCCCCTTTTTTTTTTTTTTGTTATGACTGCACCCTGCAGTATTCAGTGAAGTGGATCAGTGAAAATTCCCCTACAAAGACTCATGTAAGCTTCTTGTACACAGCCCATTTTTAATGTTTTTTTTGTAAGGTCTACAAAAAAGTCAGAGAAACAACATGCTATAAACCACCACCAAAACCTCTGGGCTGTTATGGATTGTGCAAAGGTTTCTTGCAGTCTGGCAGGATTCATGCTGAGTGCCTGGGGAGCTGAAAACTGCTCTTGTCCTGTGATAAGGGCTTTACATGAAGCAAGCTCTGCTGCAGGCACAGCAACTTACAACTTGTTGAACCAGCACTGCCAAAATGCCCCTTTATAACCAGCATCAATTGAACTGATGTAAAAAATGCTCATGCCCTATAACCTAAGTAAAGAATGTAAGTTTAATAGGGAAATATACATTGGAAAGTATAACTGAGATAAAGGTATTTTGTGCCTAGGCCATATACACAGAATTCTGTTTTTTCTCACTGAGAACTAGCAGTTTCTTGGGTTTTGCCTTGGGCCTGGTCTAGATGTACTTCTGCACCAGTAAAACACAGCAAGTGCAGTAAGTGTTTACCCCCTTTGACGTTACCATTTCATCTGGTCTAATAAGATCCAGCTTTTATTTATGTGTGTTGCTGTGCCTGTGAGAGGCAGGAAGGACACACCAGCTGGGGAGAAAAAGGAAAAAGAAAATATTCCCAGGTACCTACCCAAGGAGTTAATGCATTGGGGCATATGTGAAGGAGTTAAAACATTACGCAGGTACAGATCCTGTGGCAATTACAAATGTTATTGAAATAAAAACCAGAAACAGGAAGCCAAAAAACAGGTCCCTAAGGCAGGCATCTGTCTTAAATGATATCATTTGTCAAGTTTCCAGCGTTTTGTGGTTGTGAACACAAAAAGAAGTTCTGTGTTACACTAAGGACATTACATACTCATTAGTTGGAATGTTCCTGAAGTACATAATACAGGATTTTCATTTAATAAGAAGCAGCTACTTGCAACTGCATTGCACATAAAATAAATTCTGGGCATATTAATTGCCATTCAAGGATGTTCCACCTAATTTTTGACAGGTTTTTCTTCCCCTCCCCCCTTAGACTTCACTGTAAAAATTGTATGCAGATCTTATTACTAAAGTTTTTAAATCTTTGGAGAATATTTTCTTATTCCTCAAATCTGAATTTCTTTACTTATGAAGGTTTTCATGCAGATGTTAAAGAACAAAAAGAAAAAAACCCCCAAGTTATCTACAGGAATATTGCAGAATAAGTGCAGTAGTAAGAAGGCAAAATACATACACATACATATACACATACAAGCGTGTCTCTTGGTACAATAACTCTCCAAGTCACCCCCCCCAGTCTCAAAGAACAAACCTAGGTTTAATTAATTGGTTTAGTTCCTCTATCTGAACACTATTAGTGCATTAGTTTTTACTAATATATAAGCTTCCCCCTCGCTGCCCTGCCAATGACCTTAAGCTTCACATGGAAGGAAAGCCACTTGCTGTAGAATAGAAAAGTAATTTATCCACCATGATTGCTCAGCCCTGGCCCCTCTGTAAAACAGCTACTGACAATTGTGCTGTGTTATGGATGGTGCGTTTGTGGTGTGTACAATAGTGTGCAGAGCATCAAACTCACTTCCCTGAACACTGCAGGCAGGATTTGAAAAGTGATCGTAGAGAGAAGTGGCCACTTGCTGAGCAATGTCCTTCAATTTCCAAATCTTTTTTTTCCAAGTAACTCCCCCCATTTTTTTTCTCAAAAGAAAGATCAGTGTTGTTTTCTCAGTTTAAGAGCAGTATGTAGTTTTCCATTCATAAAAGTATGCCATAATAATAGCAATGAAAAAGAGGTTACACTGCTTTTATTTTACCTGGGATTTCCCTGCTTCTTTCCACATTTCAGCATTTAGCATATTCCCTCAAAATATAATAAATTTCTATTCTGTAGCTTAAGGGATCCATCAGTTAAAATGTTAGTCTTTCATCTTTATTACCCTCCCATTAAAATGAAAGAAACCGGGACACACTTCAGTTTAGAAGAAGCAATTTAGTTGGTAATGTCCTTACTACTCAAGTCTTTACAAAGAGAGAAAGTGCATTATTGCTTATATTTCACACATCTATCTGCATAAGAAGCAACTAAAGCTTTCAGACACATACGATATTAAATTTAATAATATTCTTTGATTAGATTATTTTATTACAACATTTTTCCATTACTAGTCATTTCCCGTACACATTTACATTCATAAAACCTGCAGGTTTTTCTTTGTTTGTATGTGTTTATATGTATTCATAAAGCAAGGAAAAGATTTTCTGGTTTGCTACAGCTGTTAGATTCGAAAAGAACAGATTAATAACTAGCCACCACCTAGTACTAGGTTTTCTTGTACACTGCACCAGTAACCCTTTGCAATAATGAGGACACAAAGAGGCTCACATCAGGCTGCTCCTCTTCTTCATAACTCAAAAGCGTCACAGTGGCAATAGCCTCTAGTGCTATTTGTCTTTAGTGCAGTTGTGACACTTCGGCATGATCCATAATTTGGCAGCTATTTACCGTGACATTTCCCTTCAGTGCAGCCATAACATTCAGTGAAGCCATTATTTGGTTCCATTTACCATATAAATTGTATTGTCGTGCATGCATGCTAGCAGCTACATTAGGTACCTGAAAATGAGTAAATCTTGTAAAATAGATACTAACAGCTATTCAGCAGAGAAATTTCTTTACTCCTCAGACAGAAGTAGGAATATATATAATATCTGCAAACACTACTGCAAACTTTTCCTTGAGAGATTGCAATTATCTGTATTTACATGACACACCAGTTATTCATATCCTCTTACTAAATATACACTTTATGTGTGTATACATTACACACATTTGCACGCATACAAACATACAGCAAAGTATTTCTTGGTAGAAACCCAACTTGATTCAAAAAGGTATTAGGAGAATCCAGCATAGCAATTAAGTAGGAAGCATATCTGTAAAATGTGCTGAGGGTTGCAAGCCAGGAGAGAGCGAGTGAGTACGTGTGTGTCCATGTGCGCGTGCGTATGCACACATGTGACAGACTCAGGAAAAAAGCCAGCTCTTCATCTAGTTCTTTGTTGTTTTTTCATGGAAGCATATGTGTGTAGGGAAGGGAAATTCGGTTATTAGCCTCAGCAAACAATGCCAGATTCCTCTGTAGCAAATTCATTTAGAAAGGTAAAATTAGGATGTACTGCTAGCAACCACATCTCAATGAGCTGCTATTATTAATAGTATTATTATTTAAATCCCTGCTCTCTACATATAGTATACTTAGTACTTCCAAGGCAAATGTATTATTATTTTTAATCATTTAAGTCCCCACTGTGCACACAGCTTTTAATACACCTTTTTTGCAAGCATATTAAGTGTATTGTTATTAATCCCTTGCTGTGACTCTACAGTATTTCTTTTTCTTGTATGTTCAATGTCCTATCATCATTTAAACCTCTCAGTGTGTGCATGCCATATACATTTTCCTAGGCATCTAATATTTAAACATTATTTAAATCCATCATAGCTTAGTTATTCAAAGGCAGCCCTGCTCTCACAACTGTTAAGTTTTCAGAATGTACTTTTAAATAAAGAGAAGTTGGGTTTTTCCCTCTGCTGCAAGCCAAAATTTATTATGAAACTCATCAAAAAGGCTTTATCTGCATATTTAAGAAATACTTTTCACTCTCCCTCCATCAATAATGCTTTCTTTCAGCAATTTAAAGCATAGAAGTTGTATCTTTAAAAACTAAAATTATTTATTTGTTCCATATTCATTAATGGAAGAGTTATCATGTTGACCCCATGCTACCCATTCACCTTAACATAAACATTTGATGAAAAAGACAAGCCCAATTGCCATAGCCTAACCTAAACACCAAAAAGACAATGAAATTTGAACATTGGCTATCCAAGTTAAGCACGTAAAGAGTGTAAACTTTTTATTAACGCTGTGATCAGAATGAAAGTGCTAAATAACAATCTGAAGCCAAAATTAAAATGAACAACACATCATATCTGAATATATATGTGTGAAACCTCCAAAGGTTTCTCTCTGCCCCTATTTTGATCAGTGAAGAAGCCTGGGGCAGTTGCATTATGCAGTGTTATATATGAAGCAACATATTATAAAGAAAGTAGAATGTATGTCCAAACATATTCTTCCTGTTACAGGAAGAAATTTTTATGATAAAAACATATGGAATTCACTGCCTCAAACATCAAATGTATTGAACTAACAGTGATCAACACATCTGAAAATTGGGCCACTTGGATGGTTTTGGCATTCGACTGCAGGAATTTGAAAAAATTGTTACTCACACAACTCTTCTGTAACTCTTCTGTACCTATCACAGATGTAACCAATTGTTTCATTTTGGGGTTTTTCTGGGGGTTTTTTTGGTTTTTTGCCACAGTACGTCCCAAACAACATTGGTTTTTTAAGATGCATTTGATGACCAAGGGCTTCACCTTAACAAGAAAAAACATCACATGCCTAGGAATAAAATGCTGAGAAGTCTGCATTCTCTGTATTGTACTTGAGTGTTTGCATCCTTCCAGTATTCAATTGGAAGGCCAATATACCTTTCTAATTATGCAAAACAAAAACACAACACAGTATTTGTATTATCAGAGATGAAGGAGGAAATATGTTTCTAACAGCAGATCTTACTTAAAACAAAAACATGGTGGTTTGATGCTCACCTTGAATAAAAGAGAAAAATGAGTCACAAAGACTCAGTCCATTCTGCCTTTCCCCAAAATCCACCAAAGTGAGACTAAACTTAGTAGTCAGGCATTGCCCAAAAAAGGGACAGTTCTCCATTGTACACAATCCTTTATGATGCTAATGACATATTTATTAAAAAATTACATTTAGAAGCACTAAATCAAAGTTGAAAATATTTTTCTGTCTGCACTACTGAATAAAATGTATGTTTTCCTGTGTTACAATCAAAAATGTTGTGTACAGTCAGTCTTGAATAATGCCCTAAAATTCGGTTTACCCTGGATTTTTTCCTTCAAGTCCTAGACATTATCAGTCTATCATTATGTTTATTATGTAGCATATTATCCTAGGAAATTTCCATCTCTTCAACTGCATACAAATGAATGTAATTTCAAAAGATGTGGCAAAATTGGCCTTTAAGATCTTAAAAGTTTGCTATGGAAAAAAAGATGAAAAGCAAGCAGTTTCAAGTATTTTATTGTTCTGGAAAATATTATGCTTCTAGCTGGAATTCCCACTGTATGTACCATTAATAATATCCCCTAGGTGAGGCAGAATTTTTGAAATTTTACAAAATCCTTTAACTGCATTGCTAGAAAATCTAAGGCCGAGCATCAGGCATCATGTGTACCAAGTCTTGTGACTATAGATTTAAAATATGTGACTATAGATTTTAAATGGTCCTGCTGTTTACAACAGGGCGTCTGCAGAAGCAGTATTGGGTAAAAGTAGAAGTAGCAGCCTGATTGTGAGAAGTCCCTTCAAGAATGATCAGTCAAATAACTCTGAAGAATAGAATATCTGAAAAAGAGCTCATCAGCAAGAAATATGTAATTATTAATAAGTGCCACAAATATTTAAGTAGCTTTTAAAACTTTATTTAATCTTCAAAAAATATACAGAGCCTGAATCCACATGAACATGGCTCAAAATCCCATTCAAATAATCTTTAAATACTGACTAAAGGGAAGACTGGACAATGAACAGTAAGTGTAAAATAAAAAGGCAACAAAATGAGACTATATTGGAACTTGTAGTTAAAGATTTAAAAGAAAATTTCACAGGTGTTTATAGTTATAAAAGATAGGATTTTAAAAAAAAAAGTTGCTTAATATTACTGACATGTCAGAATTGGAGGATGAATTTCCTTGTGTAACCAGTCAAGGAATATTACTATGATTCATGATGCAACTGAATTATGATTACCATGTTTGTGACAGAAAATCAAGAGCATTTTTTCCCCAGAAACTTCAAAAGATTAATAGAGCAACCCAAAGATACAACTCTTTACTTATTCTTGTTCTAACAATTTTATTTTTAAATCAGGAAATCAAAATTCCTGAAAGATTTTTTTCTGAGCTGAACTACACATGAAGTCTTATCAAATCAGGCTGACAGACTAAATCTGCCTCTGCATCAAGACTTATTCTGTCAAGAACAATGTTCTTGTCTCATGCTAACCTAAGTGACAGTATCAAACACAGGCCCATTACGTCCCTGCTACAGCCACTGATTTAAACACTTTCAAGAAAATAAAAACAAACATAACAAAAAAAAAGGTAACAAACCCAGCCCTTTTTATTAACATTTTAATGCTGCTTTTTAATATAATATCCATTACTAAGCTTAAAAATATAAATGGTTTCTACTAAATCTGAGACATAAAGTGCCCATTTTCTCTCTTCTGATTTATATCATTGTTCTGTTTTTACAGCTTACTGTTGACAGAGTGAGGTAATTCAACTACAATTTTTCCAATGTTTTTTCCCATGTACATGTAATCTACGGCACGGAATACAGATTCCAAGCCAGTGAACTTGCCCTCTGGAGACATGTCTCCAAAGTCCACCTCACAAACCAGGTCTCCTCTTTCATACATCTTGAGCAAATGCTGCAGAGCCATTTTGTAGTCAGAAAGGTAATGGTTCAAGAAGAAACCCCGGACGCTAGCAGACTTCTTCAATAGTTTTGCTGGCAATAACTCTGCTTGAATGGGCTGGAGGCCAGTGGGGTTTTGGTAGCCAGCGATAAACCCAATAACTATCAGGCGCCCTTTGATAGCCAAGGCATTGAGAGCCAAGTCAAACATCTTGCCCCCAACAGATTCATACACCACATCCACACCTTCAGGGTAGTCCTTCCTAAGCACAGATTCGACATTTTCAGTTTTATAGTTGATGGTACGGTCACAGCCAATGGATTTCAGAAAGCCACCCTTTTCATCGCTGGAGCAGGTTCCAATTACATGGCATTTTGCCTTCTTTGCAAGCTGCACAGCGAACTGGCCCGTTCCTCCAGCTGCTGCTGTCACCAGAACCTTCTTGCCTTCAGACAGGTCTCCCAGCTCTTTCAAACTGAGGTATGCAGTTGCGCCACTTACCATTAAAGTGAGGAACTCGGGTTTCACTGAGGGTAGAGGGACTGCTTGTCTGGCAGGCACAACTGTGTATTCAGCAAAGGAACCTGCTTTCACGTAAGCCACGGCTTGACCTACTGTGTAATCTGCACTAGCACTGAGTCCTAATGCTACCACTTCACCAACACCTTCAAAGCCTATATCAAAGGGGGGTTTAACTGAGGCATCATATCGACCAGCTGAGTAGTTTATATCAGATGCGTTAATGCCGACAAATCTAGAAGAAAACAAAAATGCATTAACGAGATTTATTCCTTACCAAGTTTTCAATGTATGAGAAACCTTATATTCAAATTTGTGGGATAAGTACAAGATTTTTTCTGATTATCTGTACATTTGAGTAATGAGTACGCTCCAAAGGTTATTTTCATCAGACTTACATAGGTTCCATTCTGTTATTCTAGAATTAGACAAATTTTCTAAACAAAAAAAAACCCAAAAAAATCCAAAACAAAACACCAACAAGAAACTGTAAAAAGCAAAACCTAAACACAAAACAAAACAAAAATCTTTTATATTTTCCTTAGATCCACTTGACCAAGCTAAACAAGCTGAAAATAAATCTGTAAAAGATTAAAGCATGAAAATTAATTGACCACTTCATACAAGATGTGAAAACACAGAAGAATAAAACATGCAGAGCGGTAAATATGTGGATTCTGGCAACAAATTTATATTTTTGAATATAATAATACTGTTAATGACTAATGATCATATTAACTATCGATGTCATTTGCAAGGTCATGTTACTGTAGGCAAGTACTTTTTAATTGATGGAGTCACTACAGCAAATTTGCCTTTTGATGTAGCTAATGTCAATGTTAAAATATTTTTCTTTATATAAATTACTTGCAACACATCAAAACAACCTTGCACAGAAGGAGTGAAATTGTGAAACTGAATATCAAGTCCTACTGACCTCTAACAGGTGAAAATGGATGATGATTTTTTTTTCCAAAGAAACAGACATTCTTACAACTTGATTAAGCGCTAGGAGATAATGCCTAAAATAAAGTTATGATCTAGTTCAAATGCAAAGACTATTTATTTTTTTTAAGTAACTATCTTTACACATGCAAGAGAAGAGAGACTGGGGAAGGTTCTCCTAACTGGAAAATGTAAAAAAGAAACACATAAAACAGCAAATGCCAGGACTGTTACTATGTGCAGATGTGACAACCTAAGAAGTGAGTTGACATCATGCAAAGGCTGCAGAAGTAGACACACAGTGCACTTTTAATTGTTGCAGCAACAAGCTCAGCTCGTGTGTGTGTGTGTGTGTGTGTGTGTGTGTGTGTAGTCTTAAACTGCCAGCACACACACCGAGGAGAATTAAACCACTTTGCTACTTTTGATATTCTTCATTCTTTACAGCATGGGGAGCTTTAAACTTTCACCAACGTTGTGTATAGAAAGACACGTAACCGTAAATATATATCCATGCATAAAATAGGTAAAAGTGACTGTAGCAGTCGGTAATCCTGCCTTTAACTCGCCGCTCTGCCGCAACAAAAAATGCCTACGTCTTGTTCGGAGACATAAAAAAATCTTCTATTATTCCTCTTTAAGGCGACTCCCGTGCAAGATGTTTAAAAATTGGTAACGGAGTTGCACCTTCCGAGGCAAACCGTGTCCTTCGGGCGCCAGGCGAGACGCGCCGGCGCTGCATCAGCCTCCTCCCGCTCTTACACCCCAACTTCTGGGGATGGGAGCGGAGGGTAAGGGCCCGGTGGGGAGCTGCGCTCGCCCCCTCACCGGCCTCACGGCTTCGCCTAGCCGGGGCTCTCGGTAGCTGCGAGGCCAGCCAGGGGCGCCCGCTCTGTCCCCGGCCCCAACCCGCAAGGGAGGTCCCGGCTCCCCGCTGGGCTCAGCCGCCCTCCTCACGCTCCCGGCGCGCGTCTGCCTTGGCAGGACGCGGAGCAGCCGTGCCGAGGCTGGGGCAGCGCACCCCGACAAGGCAGCGCAGCTACAGGAGAACAAGCGCCCGTGTTTTCAAGACCTTCCCCTTCTCAGCGCTGCACGGCGGCGGCCGGAGCACAAAGGCAGGTAGAACAACAAACACTCTGAGGACAAAAACTTTGCGTGCGGGGAAGCGGCTGGTCGTGCGGCGGGCCAGGCGCCTGCCAAGCAGGGCTCCAGCACACGCACCGCTGCTTTTGTTCTCCAGCCGGAGAAGATGCGAACCCTTCCCCGCCCGGGCCGCAGCGCAACTTGTGCGTGCGGCTGTGGGAGCCGCGGCGCAACTTGGTACTGCCCGGCCGCTCCCCGCCGCGCCGGGCAGGGCAGGGGATGCGGGCTCTCCGCGAGAATGGGGCCCGCCCGTCCCCCGCACACACACACACACACAGACACGCGTGCACAGACACCCGCTCCCTCCCCGTCTCTGCGGGGCTGCTGTGCCACGGGAAATGATCGTCCCTGGGCTTCTGGATTCATCACTATTAATCAGCGCAGCCTGCCATCCAGCCCTCTCCAACCCACCCCCCTTATTTTTTTTTTAAACCTTTTTATTGTGTGCAAACCCAAAATTCCTGTCGCATTGTACAAGCTTCACCTTCCCCCCTCTTTTTTTTTCAAATACGATTGTTTAGTCTCTTAGATTCCTTGCACATTAAAACGATCATACGCACCGTCTGGATTAAAACATAGTGTCTAATTTGCCTTGTCATTCCAGCTGACATAAGTGAGGTGGTAGGATGTGCCTGCAGTTTCAGATTATTTTGCTTTCCAAAGTAGGAAAAAAGTACGAATTACAAGTTGAAGATCAGTCAACTAACTTCTGAGACTGAGGAAAGAGCACAGAAGTAACAATTACTTGGGGGGCTGGTGGGTTTTAAGACCCCTTGCCTTCATTCACTTTCTTACTTTAAATCTGTTTTTTAATTTAGAAGCTTCTAGTTGAGTTTTGTCCCCTACATTTCAAGAGACAAACCTGAGGCAGGGTGTGAAAAAAGTCTGAGATTGGCTTTTCTCAAAATAATTACACACATTGAGTCACCAGTTTTATTTATACTCAGCAGAGTTGAAACCCCTCGTACTGTTTATTATAGAAAACAGAAGGATGCTGCCGAGGGGAAGAAATGGTGTTTTGTGTACCACAACAAAGAGTGAGACACTGAAAACCAGAATCACAGCCTTTTAAACACAGACAAAACAAAGTCATCCAAACCAGTACTACGCAAGAAAAACATTATTTAGACCAAACACCCAGCAGGAATAGCTGTCCACTTTTCCCACTGTGATCCCTTCAGCCCCCTGGTTCAAAAAAAACTTTCTCAATCCCTCTTACTGCCTTTTCTACAAACTTTGTTTCCATCTTCCAGGCCAAAAGTAAATGCTTACAGGTAATTTGGCAAAGAAATGTGTCGCCTCATCAGGAAAATCTCGAAAATCCCCCCAATAACTTTAAGCAGGATCAAACCTTCAGAGGCTTTGGGCCGTTCTCCCACAATAAAAAGGAAAACCCTTGCTTCCACACCCACCCCTCCCACCTCTCTTTTCCCCTCCGGAAAACAGGACAAACGGACATACAAAACTTAAATGGTTTCATTAAGAATTTATCACCTTTTCTCCTCCTCTTTTTCTCCGACATAGAATCAAAGAGGGGGAAAAAAAAAGGCAGCTTAAATTAACTTCTAGTTTTGAAAAATTTTTGAGTAAGAGATGGGTTATTTTTTTTATGTATAAAAAAGCAGAAATAAGAGTTGCTGGGATAGCACTCTAAAGCAGAATAAAGTTTCCCCTAACTGCATCTTATTTCAAAATACCTATCCACACAGAGATTTTAATTTCCTATTCCCATAAATCCCAAACCAGATTTTATTGTGGTGAAAAAGGATTGTTTTGCATGAAAAGCTCAAAGCAATTAATACTATTCATGGGCATGACTGGGACTAAAATGAACAGATCCGTAAATGCCCTCTTGGAACCCAAGTCTTTCATTGTTTTGTTTTTAATTGTATGGTTCTACCTATTTGAAAATGTATAGTTGTATTTGAGCTTGGTTGTTTGTTTTTTTAAAAAAAAATAAAAAGTCAGGGACTCATCCTTTTGGGATGGGATAGTCCTTCCCCAGAGTGACAGAGAGAGGGAGAAATATTCAGAACTTCTCTCCTGCTGCAGCTTGTATACAGTGAATGTTCTACAGTAACATAATTCTGTGTCTCCTGTGATATTCTTCAGAAAAGAACAGTAAAGAGAAAAAAAATGCCACAAATAATACCAAATGTATGAACTCTATATCTAGACTTCATCACTCACCTCTTCTACCCCTTTATCCTCACTCATTCTTGTATACCAGTAGAACATGTGTGTAACAGACTGATGAGTTAAAGCCCAACAATTGCCTGCCTGAATCTGTGGACCAGCTCCTGCCTCTAGTGTGGCAGAAGCAGTTTACCATGAAGAGTGCATGTCTCACAAGCACCCAGGGAGCCCACCTAGCAGAGAGGGAGAAGAGTAAGAAGGGAAGAGTTACATCGGAAGCCGTTAAAAAAAAAGAAAATAAAAAAGAAAGAAAGAAAAAAGCAGGAATAGATTTTAAAAATTTACAGAAGGGCAGGCAGGAGAGCGGGATGAGAAAGACTCCAAGTGCACGTGTGGGAGGGAGGGGAGTTGAGAAACAAGGATGTCGCTCTGCCTTGCATTACCCAATGTAATGCAAAGTAGAGTACTTGCTACTTGTATCTCAAGTCCTTCGACCACAGCAAGGAATTTAACTCCAGCCGGATGGCTGCTTCTCACCATTACCGTTTCAGTCGTTAGTGGATGCAGCAACACAGTGTTTTAGACTTGAGGTTCGGAGGGAATTTTGGTCTCAGAAATCCTAGTGGGAGATGTCAGCATCGAATTAAAGTGCCACAGAAGCTTTCTCGTCAGCTCCTGGAAGAGTCCCTGTTCTTTCTCCTTACCCCTTCTTCCCCCTGTATTTGTGTGTTACATATGGACACAAACATGTCACATACACGCACAGTCACACACTGCCTTAGTACACCTCACAGCATTGTTCTCAAGCCAACTTAGGGCTGCTTAACATCTTTAAGCTCCCACGGCGAACATGGCAAATTATGTGTTACTACGATTTCCTTGCTTGACAAGAACCGGAGAGCTCTGGTCCCTCCCATGCCAGCCACGCATTCTGCTCCAAAGTTCCCGGACTTTCGGCATCCCCTCGTGAGCAGAGAAACCTCTGAACTTTAAAGGGTTTAGTTTTAGCACAAGAAAGGACGGCGTCTAGGAAGGGCCACCGAGAACAAACACGTTTTATGGAAACAGCTGTGGGAGAGGCACGTTTTGTCCTCGGAGTCTTCATTTCACGGCGAGCTGGTCACCGCGCCGGGCGTGGGATTTACGGTGTATTATGCTAAGAAAAATATCACCTCCTCACTCTTCGCGCGACCCGGCTCCACTCTAAAAGCCACCACCAACTGCAGGCCCGCGTCCTGCGAAGGAGGCCGAGGGCTGCCCTGCCCCCTCCGCGCCGCCCGCGCTTGGCGCGCAGAGCTGGGGGTGGCGCCGGGGCTGCCGGGGCGGCGGGCCCGGCCGCGGCCTCCCCGGCCAGTCACGGCTGCGCGGGGGCGCCGTGCGGAGCAGCGGGGCCGCGCCGAGGAGACAGCGGCCAGGCCAGGCCCGCCCGCACACCGCAATGTCGGGGCGCTGTGCGGCAGCGTCCCCGGGGGATTTGTGCGGGTGTGCCGGGGACACGCTCAAGCCCCGGGCACTACGTGCATGTAGCGAGCCCGGGCAGGCCCCAGGGAGGGGCCCTGCGGGCGCTTCCCTCCATCTCACTCCCTCCTCAGCACTCACCGAACGTAACACGCGCCTCTTCCCCCCTCCCCCCTCCGGCACAGTGGCCCTGGGGTGTTTCTCTTCCTTCGGGCAGGCGCACGCCGGGAGCAGCGCGCACAGACAGACAAACACAGAGCCCTGCCACAGGAGGAGGAAGTGTGACCCCCACACACGTGGATAGGGCGACATGGCTGAAGCACCAGCCGTTCAAAACATCAACAATAAAATGAAATTAACAGTCGCCAGATGGCGGCTGGTACAACTTTGGAGCCGGTCTCCGAAGTGAGGGAGCATGTGGTCGAGAGCAGGCCACAAGGTGCCAGGAGTCGGCAGGGGCCGCGGGGCTGGGGCGCGGGCGGGGTCTCACCTGTTCCTGACCAGGAGGTCTCCGTCTCCCGGGAGTGGCACGGGCGAGTCCTGCTGCAGGGTGACCGCTTCCCTGAAGTTTTGGCTCAGCTTAGTCACCACCAGCTTCTTCATGGAGCTGGGGATGGACGAGCCCTGGAAATCCAGAAAATGACGGGAGTAGGACATGTCCAGGATGGGCCGCGACCAGCTGCCACCGAAGCAAGACCAGGCGGGAGCTGCCGCGGCGCAGGACGGCTGCTGCCGCCACCACCACCGCGCTGCCCGGGAGCTCAGCAAAGCGCCGCTTTTCGCGTTAAAACTCATGCCCTGCCTCGGCTCTCCTCTCCTGCCCCGCTCGGGAGAGCTCCAGCTCAGGATTCTCCAGGCAGCTTGCAGGACGCGCCGGCAGGAGAAACTCCCCGCTCGCAGCTACGTGTGTACGTAAACAGAACCCCCGTGCAGCAGGCTCTCCCTCCCCTCCCTGCCGGCCCCTCCGCCGCACGGAGACGCCGCCGGAGGAGCAGCGGCAAGATGGTCCCCCTGCAGCAGCCGCTCGTCTTCTGCCGCCGCGGGCACTACCGGGGG
>VWYI01045675.1:113966-116466 GCA_013399455.1 Anthoscopus minutus
CTAATATTTATTTGAAAGTACAGAATGTGTCACAGCGGTAGGGCATCCTATTATTAATGCAGTAAACTCTTGCTGTAGTAATTTTTGGTATGAGGTTGCTGTGCTCAAGTTCACAGCTATATAAAAGTAACAGTGAAACATGCCTTTTTTCGGCTTTATCTTGCTGCAACATGTGAAATGACTCGTTCCCGGGAAGAGCCATATGGGCAAGTTGTTCCATATTAAACTTACTACAGTATAACTTCGAGTTGGCCTTGTATGCTATAAAGTCTCTGGTTAAAACACCAATTTTAAACACTGTTTTCAATTCTCTTCTACTTTTTAAATCAAATCAAGACAAGGTTTGGTTTTTCCAAGTAATGTGTTCAGGTTGGAATTTCTTTATTTGAAAAAGTTCATGAATTCTTACCTGCTCTTTCATCACTATGATGCTCATGCTTTGCAAGGATCATGTCTGGGTCTTGCTCTATTTAAAATATGCTTTGCACTGCCTGCAATTGCATTCTACATCACATGAATCTACCACAGCTTTTTGCTCTGATGATGCCAGCTTATACTCCAAATCTTAATTTCACTGAGGGAATTTGCATAGATCCCATTTACTTCAAATGTAAGAGTAAAAGCTGCAGAGGAGTCATGTTAATGCAGGCAGATTTGTGCAAAATATGATACATAGCCAACATGTTTTCTGCATGTTTCCTTTGTTTTTTTACCCTCAAAGAGGCACCTGCTGCTGCAAAGGGGCACTGCGGTAGCTTCCAAATCAGGAACATTCACTCTCTCTGCTTGCAATAGATTTTTTTTTCTCTACTCTGTAAGTCACTACTTACAGCCTTTCTGAAATAGAAAAACACAAGAACGATATTTCAGGGTAATCTCTTTTTGCCTTAGCCTCTATTAGGTGAAAGGAAAAATGCCTATGCATGTTTCAAAACAAAATGAAAAAACAATCTTTTCTGTTAAGTTTTGTATTTTAAGTGGCCTTTTTTTGGAGAGAGGGAATCCCCTAGCCTCAGTTTATCTTTACTAGAATATCGGTAGCTCATGTGTAAGCTTGTGTTTTGTTCTTTTTGTTTTGGCAGTGTTTGCCAGCTGAAAAGAGGAGTGAACTCCCAGTACTCTGCCTTTTCCAAACCTCTAGTTTGTAGTTGTACTTATCATCAATATTGCAGGCCCTGACACTCTGCAGCACTGTCACTGTATATACTGTGAAGGCAGTAAAAATGAGCACTAATCAATCTTTCAGGGAGAAGCAATGAGCATTAGAAGGCCACTATCCTGTGACTAAACACACCCCTTTTATGGAGTGTTGGTGCTAATAAAGGACAGCTTATTACTGAGGCAGAGACCAAAGCTTGGGTGAGGTCAACCATGACTGGCAGTCATCAGTCATTCTTAATGATACTTTTTCCCGTGCTTTCTAAGGGATTCTGAGCAGAGTGCAAATCATTCGGGGTCATCCATAGTTCATGTACCCACAGATGGCAAAGGTTTTGAAAGACTTTCGTTTAAACTTGGGTGTCTTTTTTTTTTAAATGTTACTCAAGTAGGCAAAAAACCTCAAACAAAACAGATTTTTGCTCATTTGGAATGTTGTATTTTCTTTCACTCTAATAGATGTTTTACACACTAGAGTGCTTGTGCATTATAAAGAACTACATAAATTTATTTTTATGACGTCTGTCTTCTTTAATTATTACCTTTGATGTCTATTGGTGACTAAAGAGAGCTTAACAGGATTTCTCTCCCTTCTTAAATTTCGCAAAGTGAAACTCAGCCAGTCCCTGACAGATGTCTGTTCCTCACCTTCAGGATTATTTTATAAATCCCTTTCTGATGAGCGGAAGTGTCAAATCAAGGACAGGTCATAAAGTAAAAGTATAAACCTTTTAAAGGGAGACCTTGGTAATATATAAACATTTTGCACACTATCTGAAATTTTATGGACTTTAAAAATGATATTTTAGCAATAGGAAGGCAAAAGTTTAAAACACCAGGCAATGTGCACATGTTTTTAAATACACGCCATTCCCTTGCTCTTTATCTTTCTCTCTGTAGTCATATTATACATGTTTTGAGAAAATAGCTGTACTCTCTGTAGGGGCTGTCACTAAAGTTTGGGTTTCAAAGGGTCTCCCTATTTCATTTACTTTGAAATTTGTGCTCTTTTCAGTCGTTGTTTTTAAATTCCTCAATTAAGCACTCTCTGCACCACCTTGATGTTGGTGAGTGGGTATATTGCTGCTGTGATCTAGACAACTGCTGTCATTTTCAGATGGTTGAGATTATCCGAGATTTTACTTGAGCGAAACTGTTAGTTTATTTTGAAAAGCTGAGGTAAACGGGATTATTTTTTGAGTCTACCGGGAAGTTCACACCACCATGTGAAGAAATATTTTACTTTACAGTAGTACATTGCTTTATAATGCAAAAGTCCTCATGGAAGGTTGGAGGGCAAGGGAATGTGCGTGGTTAAATGTATGTACATATATTTATGCAT
>VWYI01045675.1:121466-139035 GCA_013399455.1 Anthoscopus minutus
ATCATTTAAGGCAGAACTTCCCCAAGGATATGGTAAAACTTGCACCAAACTATCTTCTTCTTGTTTATTTTTTTCCTTTAAATAAAACTAGAAAACACTTTGCTGTCATAAACCAAATTCAGTACAAGAGTTTTCATATGAATAGTCAAACTCAAGAGTTTTAAAAAAATCCAAACAATGAAAGCAATTATGAACATCTGTTTTTGAATGCATATGTATTCTGTACATAACAAACAGAAAAATCCTATTATCTAGAACAATAAAAGGGAATTTCCCTTTCTGTCTGAACACTTTCTGGGTTGAATATGGCCTTCCATTTAGAATCCTGATTTGGTGGGTTTGGATTTTTTTTCTTTTATTAATAAGATGAAAATGAGGATATATTCTTTTTTCCATTTNATTTCAGGGACACTAGTATAAATCCTGGGAAATCTATTTTTACACCTGTGCAGCTGAGATCAGAATGCCTCTATGAAGGCCTGCTATATTTACTCATACATAAAAAGTATTTTTCTCTTGCTTGAGAAACATACAAAATGTCTTCAAAGAGGAAGCAGTTTATCAAATTCATATTAATCACAGCATCAATAATGTTGACCGGGGTCAAGTCATTACACTAAATATATTGTAACCATTATTAATGCATGTAGCCCAGTGCCATAGCTATGATATAAGACTGCTGTTTCCTGATTAAAAGCTGTTTGGTGATGCAGAGATTCAATACAGATTCTCCCTGGCTTGTGGTGACTGACAGTAGCTTCTGGTATTCTGCTTTCTTCTGACAGTGGAGTATATTAATATGAACACACCTTACAGAGCGGGCTACAAGAAGTGCAGAATGCAGAAAACAAAAGTGTCTAATTTCAACAGCCACAACTGTGCACCCATAAGGCAGCCAAATTTATCATGGCACATTATGGAGTGCAGCAAATGTCATGAAAACCATTGTTTTTAAATTTTTTTTCCCTGAGAGTCTGAATGAGGTGATTTATGGTAGTTATCCATCTTAAGGGTCATCCATCAACTTTTAGTTGCTAGGCAATCAAATCAACAGCTGTTTGCTTTGAATCAAGCTGAAAAGTTGTCAGTCATCACATGCAGGTATGACCTTAGTGGTTAAAAACATTATCATGCATGTGAAATTAAAGAGACAAAGTCCTTGTTCTCCCTTTCCCATAGCATGGCTTGCTACTTGCCATGAGCAACATAGGTAGCACTGGCCCCCAAAGCTTTTATTTAAGGCAACATCTTGGAAGATCACAGTGCTAGTCATATGCTAGTCATTGCATCTCAGAAATATTTGTGTGCTCACATAGAAGTTCTTTGTAGAGGAACAGTTTACAGCCAGGCAGATACAACATCAAGTTAGCAAAAAAAGAACTTTTTGAATTCAATCTCATTGGCACATTTAGAACCAAGGGTAGATCTTGAGCAAAAAAAAAACTGTTGTAAAAGTCTACAGTTTGGTTGAATTGGTGCACATCTCACTGCTGGGGTATTTAATGGTGCAATGTTTAGTGTAAAAAATGGTAGGAAGCTCTTATCAGATGGAGCTCTCAGCAGCCTGGTCTAGTGAAAGGTGTCTCAGCCCATGGCAGAGAGGTTGGAACTAGATCATCTTTAAGGTCCCTTCCAACTCAACCCATTCTATGAATTTGTGATTCTATGACTTTGCTGTTTTACTGTGTCCTGTTAGAGTGAGTCTAGAGGACATAGTGATGAAACCTCCTGAATTTGTGTACACTCTTCCAATCATGTTTATTACCATAAACAGACCAATATCACTTGTGGTTTGGAGATGTATTTGACAGTGAAAGAATGACCTGGTTTTAATACGAGAACATGAATGTGTTTCCTTTCCTTGCTTCTGTTCTTCTGTTGAAATCACTTGCAAGGAGTTCTTGTGATTGCCGTTTGCTTCCACTGACTGCCATGCCCTGTTAAACAACTTCAAAATGACTGACATACAAAGTCAGCTAGATTCTGCAAGAGATTCTAGAAAATACGGAAGAAGATTGGAGGTAAATTGTTGAGTAGATAACGATGCATGTTATTTTAATCAACTATATAGTTACCAACTTGCTGTTAGTTCCTGATACTTGGAAATTGCATGCATCTCCAGTGCTGTAATCTTGAGCCACAGAGCTGCTGGCAGATTGACAGAGATGTAGCAAATGGTCAAAAATGCTCTGTGCAGAAGTTGAAAGGGGAAGGGAAGCAAGCCATTTTTGGGAAAAAGCTGCCTTCGAGCCATTTTTTACCAAATGTAGCCAGAAGACTCCCTTTATCTATTGATTGTTTCAAAAAACTCAGATATGAGCTGCATCTGTTGAGGTGGAAGTGTTCTGCAGAGAAAATGTTTGCTGCCATGGGTTTTTCTGAGACCTCGGGCCTTTCTTCAGAAAGGTGTGTCTTACCTCTCTGTTAATTCAGACACTCTTGCAAACCTGAGGCCAGTCCTGGTGAAGATGACACGTGGTAGTTGTTGATAAATCTTACTTTCCTGAGACAGTATATCTTCCTCTGCTAACCTGTGTGAAACAGTAATTGTCTTGTCTGCTCAGGGATTCTACTATGTGCTAACTAACCATGGTAAGAAAAGACTCTGTCCTCATTTTGATAAATCTTTTATAGTATTTCAGATTTTATTTACATAATTATCCAAATGTCTTTGTCCCCTTAACGTCTTTGACTTTCATTTGTGTATAAATTTGGCTGTTCACCTATTTAGATGTCAGTGAAGCTAATAGTGAACAATCCCATGCCCTTGAAACTACCGTGTCATCTGCGCGGGCTCTTGCGTGGGCTTCCAATCATGTAACATCTGAACACCTTCCAAGTGTTAATATAAAATATATGTGCAAAATACTCCTTGCAGTGAATGCACTGATGGGTGATAACCATTTTCATAACATCCTTGCCGTCGTATTTTCACTTATCATGTGGCTCACACCAGGTGGCTTGTTAGCAGTTGCTAATGAGTTTGTTGTAGTGTGGGAGGTTCCCAGGTTGAGAGCTACACTTGAAGTTTTGCTCCCTCGCTTGGGCTGTTTCCAAGACTTGTGTATGTATTCCTAATGTTACTTCAAAACACTTCTAGTACTTAATTTTGTTCTTCATAGAAATATAGATGCAGCAAATACGTGAACCAAAGCTTATCATGATGTATCAATTTCTATTTGTCCCTAAAAAAAAATTCTTCCCATCACGGTATTGTTTTCTGTATGTCTTATTAGTAAAATAGATTAGTAACACTGTAAGTCCTAGATGGAGCTCTTGACATTTTTGACTCTCTTCCATTTACAGCAAACAAAACCTTCTTTTCTACTCTATTTTTTTAAGATAGTAACTACTTTAGCTGTAGAGGGAGAAAGTTGATGTTGGTTTTACAGGAAATTTAAGGAGAAAATGATCACTTTGGGACAGATAGTAGTACCCTGACAAGTATTATCCCATCTTTGAGAAAATAGTGAAACTCATAGTGGGAAAAGGTGGCAGAATCAGTCTGTTTGATCAGGTTTAATCTATGAAGTGCCTCACCTGCTCCTTTAACCTTTTGTATAGCTCAGTATGTAATCCACCTGTCCACATCACCAGAGGGACAAAATGAAGAATTTAGGCTGCTATTGAACAGAATGAATTTCCGTAGTGGATCAACCTAATGTTACAGTGATGACACGTGGTAATTTGATAGTTACCACATAGTAAAAGGAACAATGCAGCACATCCAGTACTGGGAAACTCCATTGGATGCAACAATAATTACATGGCAACTCACTGACGGTTAACACTTTGTCGTCTGATTACGGAGCACTTAAACTGTATCAATGATGTAGTTAGCACAGGTAGTTTTGTAGTTGAGGCATATCCAAATTGTGTACTTTTTCTTTTTTTTTGACTCCTTGGCCTCTATATTTCTGGAGTGGTTATATCTTGTGTAACATGAATTTTTTTATCAACTTGCAGAGTCATGTCCCTGTTCTTCTGAATTTTAGTGCTTTCCAGAGCTGGTGGGTTTGCTTTGCTGATGCATACCTGAGAAGATTAAAAAGAGAAAACCAAAAAAACCCACCCCTCAAACAAATTTCCAGAATTAACCCTCTAGCCCTATGCTTACATATATCTGGCATTCCTGCTGGCGTCTACTGCATTTGTTTGTACTGAAATGGAATCTTAGAATAAAGTTAATGCTCAAGTGTTAAGGATGTGATTGAGTAATGTAGTGGGAGTGGCTTTGTATTCAAGACAAAAGGAGATGTTTTTTCCTGGTTTATTTGAATGAAAGATAAGAAATTACATAAGCATTTGAATTCCCTATTTCTAAACAGTTTTTGGCTTTGTGTATAAATTATATTTATATATATCTGTAAAATTGCTTTTGTGACTTTTGGTTAGAGGAACTAGCATTTTGTTCTCTCAAGACTGTGAGTCAAGATCAGAGCCTGTTCAGTTAGAGGCCATTTAGAAACACTGAGCACAGGCTCCACCCCCGAAGGAGACAGTTGTGATGAAGGAGCAAGAGGTAAGGAGAGACATCATAAAGGTGAAGTCTTGTCTGTAGGACTAGGAGTCCTATAGTCCGCAGTTCATGATGCATTCTTCAGTGCTCTGTCCTTTACAAAATCACACATATCCCTCAAGACTAGGCAACTTCCAGCTAACTTGTATTTCCACTGAGAGCCCCTGATGAGCTGCTTTTTCCCATCCTGTCTTGTAAAGGTTAGCATTTGCAGGTATTCTTTTACAGGCAGCATGTAGCATATGTTTCATATTGTATTTTTAAGTGACATTATACTTAAAGAGTATTTCTTAATTTGGACTTTCAATTTGCTTCATTAGGCGTCAGGTAGACTGAACAAAAACTTAGTTGGATGATCAAATAAACATGTAATCTACTGTATTATGTACCTGGGAGGCAGCTAAATTTTTAACATTAATCTTTTTTCCCATTTATTCCTTAAGTAATCAGCAGCGTCTGCTTTTAAGAGGTTCCCAGATTCTAGTAGATCCTGATGAAGTCCACTTCACTTCCTCAGGTGAACAGTCAGTTCCTTTGATTAACTGTTCTGTTTACATATGGAAAGCACTCCTTCAGATGCTGTACTTCTGAGTAAACTTTGCTTAGATCAGGTATATCTTTCAAGGTTTGTGCCCTTGCACTCTATTTTCTATATGGAAAGAACACAAAGAAAGAAAACAGTAGTATGTAGAAAAAGGACTGAACCAGGAGTATCCCTGCAGTGTTTTTCACTTTAAAAAAGAATTTAATATAGCCTTTTGGTTCCTCTTAGAGAAGATTTCTAGATTGGAGAACATAATGTGTAGCAGTTTCAGAGAAAATTCAGCAAAATGTGCAGTCTCTGTAATCCTCTTCCTCAGTACAATGCCACCCTGACAATATCCATCTTCCTATGTCTTTCTATAAGCATTTTGCCAAAGACTTGTGAGTTTACAGCAGTGTCAGTGCTGTGATACTTTTGCAGAGACCAGAAATACAGCAAACATAACTGTGAAAATTTGTTGCTACCACCACTCTTCTGCTGCTGCCCTTCTGCTGAAGGCCACCACTCCCACAGCTGTGGGGATTACCTCTTCCATCATCAGTGAGAACACATCAGCATTCCTCAGCTGCTTCTTTGTTCCGTAAACTTCCCAGTCTGACCATCTGGGAGCCACTCTAGCATTTGCACTCATCACCTGAGCTGGGACTGAAGCCCCTTTGCAGCTACACACTCCACACTCACAGACCAGATTTCTCTACTGGCTTGAGCCTGGATTTCCCATAACAAAGTCTCAGATGACCAAATCCTTCAAATAATTCAATCATAGTGCAATAACTAAAGAGCAAGATAACAGCTCGAGCTGGGTGCCTCTGAGGAAGGACCCTGGACAAAGAAAACCTGGGGCTTTTATACCCTTACAGTCTAAGTGTGCAAAGTTCTGGGTGCTCAGCCCCTGCTGTGTCTCTGAGTGTTCCATTCAGCCCAGGTTCCTGTGCCCTTGGTTATGCAGAGTCTTGGCATTTCACATCCTCTTGTCAGGGACTTCCATCACCCAGAGCTCAACCTGCAGCAGCTTGCACTACAGCTGCACAGCCAGCTACCTGCACCAAATGTGTCCTTCAACATCTGTACAGTTTCAGCTCCATAGTATGAATCTGCTTTCACTGACAGTCTACACCAGATACAGCTAGGCTTGTTCTTAGAAATGAGCAGAACTTTAGCTAGCCCTCTTTTCAGAAGCTGGATGCAGTTCCTTGGAAGCGCTTCGTGCTTGAGCACCAGTGTGGGTGCTATACACGTGTACAGAGAAATGTTTTGAAGTGATGCATTTCCTTTAGAAACGTGCCATTCTGCAGTTAGAGACAGTGGTCTCCTCACCTGCCGTGCAAGCATTAGTTTAGATATCTCTTGTTACAGCTGTTCATCCTATCAGCCTTCATCTTTGCCTAGCAAGCTACATCACTGAAGATAAATCAGTCAGGTCGGAAGAGAGCATAGTGGGTCATTTGGTCCAACCTCACTGCTCAAGCTCACACAGTGTGCATATGACACAGGATTGTGTCCAGATGGTTCACCAATATCTCCAATGAGGGAAGACTCCACAACATCTCTGGGCAGTTCCAGTTCGTGGTCACCTGCACAGTATAGAAGTTCTTACTGGTGTTCAGAAGGAACTTTCTGTGCATCAGAGTCTGCCCATTGCTTGTTGTCTTATTGTTTGGTATCACCAAAAAGAGCCTGGCTCCATCCTCTTGACATCCTCCTTTCAGATTCTTATAGACATTGATAAGGTCCCATCCGAGTTGTATCTTCTCGAGGCTGAACCGGACCAGCTCCCTCAAAGGCTTTCCTTGTAAAGAGAGATGATCTAGTCCATTGATCAACTTTGTTACCGTCCACTGGAGCTGCTCTAGGAGCTCCATGTCTCTTGCACTGAGGAATCCAGAACTGGACATGGCACTCCAGGTGTGCTCTCACCAGGGCTGAGTAGAGGGGCAGGATCACCTCCCTTGAACTGCTGCCAAAGTCCTAATGCACCCCAGGACACCGTTGGCCTTGTTGACCACAAGGGCACTGCTGGCTCATGGACATCTTGTTGTTCACCAGGACTCCCAAGTCCTTCTTGGTAGACTTGCCTCAGCAGGTCAGTCCCCAGTCTGGGCTGGTGTGTGTGGTGGTTCCTCCCCAGGTGCAGGACTCTCTATTTGCCTTTGTTGAATTTCAGACAGTTCTTCTCTGTCCATCTCTCCAACCTACTGTAGTCTTTTTGAAGGCCTGCATTGAAATCTATTCCTGAAATCTAAGAATTTTTTTCTGTTGAAAAAAAAAATTGTTTGGATTTTCCCTAAACTAGCTTTTCTTTCTAATCTCATGATGCAATAGCAGTACGGATCTGCCACCTAACTTTTTTAGTGAGATGCTGAGATGTGCAATCACAATCTACAGTTTCAAGGATGCAGTAATGGGTAGTAAGCTACAAAAAGGAAAGGCAGGTACAAGTGTGCCTTGGCGAGCATTCACAGTGTAATCCTGAGGTAACCTCAGACACAAAGTCTAAGTTTAGGTTTAAGTTTTTCCTGTCATTTATTCTTGTCACAAGTTTCAAATGTAAGAAAACAGCCCCAGCTATTCCATTTAGATGTAGTGTTTTAATTTTCCAGTGGCTATGCTCTTCTCAAAACAGCTGAAAAAAGTTCTCCAAAAGCCTAGGTGAAGCTTACGTGATTTCACATGCATAAAAATTATTTCTTTATAATCTATTTATGAGACTCTTTTTATTATATTTTAAAAGTCTGTAACTTGGTCTTCCATTTTTCTATTTTAACTAGCCTTTCCTAGGAATAACTTCAGTTTCTTTATGAGTCTAGCAAATGATGAACAAGGAGATAAAACAAACAATTCTCTAAGAACCTTTTTTTATAATAATAAAAGTGATGCAGGAAGAGAGCACTTTTCTTCATATTTTTCCATTTTTTGTCTGTGCTTCCGGGGCATATTATCTAGCCTGAGAAAAGCTTGTGAGAGTGTGTGTGCACACATGTGTATATTTATGTATATTATTATGTATTATTATTTATGTATAAACAAACCTGTGTGTAAAATTGTGTATAGTGATAGTAAAGCGTCTGCTTAGTTCAATGTATCATGAAGCACAAGGCCAAAAGTAGAATTATTCTACTCCTTGAAAAAGGTGTTTGTATATAACCACATGTATCTTAGGGATTTGATTGCATTTTGATTTTTTCCTTTTTTTATGCTTGTGCAGGGTGTAATGCAGAAAAAAAGTCCGTCATTCTTACATTCTTCTGAAGAGGCTCTGCTGCCACAAGCCATGGCAATTTCAGGCCTCCTGCTCAAGTTTGCTGAAACTGCTGTTTGCCTGAGAAAATCATAACATTTATGAACTTGATTCCTTGTAGCTATGCATATGCAATTTGGGGTGCCTCATTTTCAGCCAATGGATTCACGGCTGCATCAGTGTCAAACCAGTGGAAGTGCGAACAGAATCAGATTTACAGGATCTTTGAACTCCTTGGTGATTAACAAAATTCTTAATTCTGAAAGTGTGACAGGAGGATAATCTTGACACTATTTTCCCCTGCTTTCTGTGGGTAGAAGGATTTGAAGCCAACAGTAGGAGTTGGGGGTCCTGACCTGTTCTGTGACGTTGATTCACTTGTTCAGGCTGAAATCTCCGATATAAATTCCTTCTCATTTCCCACGTGCACCTGTACCTTGTGCTTCTGTAGCTGGAGGAGATTGCATGCTAGAGAGTTAAACCATACTTCCACCACTCAGAGTCTGGACAAGAACCAGAATATTCCCTTATTTTAAGCCAGTCCTGAAGGAACTGTGCCAATTCCCAGTGCCTTCAACATTGCTCTTGAGGGCAGGGAATTAAAAGAACTGAACGCTGTTTCTTTGCCTTAGCTTTTGCAGTTTTAAAATTAAGTTGGCAGTAGATGCCTTTCTACATTAAAGATTTTGAGATTTACTTACAAAAGATCGTAATATAATTGGCAAAATGAATATCTTCTAACAGCATAGAGTGGCTGATGAATACAGGAACATGGTCTCAGTTTTCCTGTTTGCTGTTTTGCCCTATAAATTTCAGCGTGGAAGGAGACAGTGACTATACAGGAGTTCTTTCTTCTAGTAACTGCTCTGTGTACCATTAGAGATAACATGTAGTATTTAGACAGATCTGCCAAGATGTCTAATTACACACAAGCTCATCCCCATGGCTGAGAGTTTAGATTCCTGAATAAAAGTTAGATCAGTAGTTACCATGGTGGGCCTGGTCCTCTGTTGTTGATGGTTGCTAATATGAGGGTTTGGGGTTTTTTTTAGAAACTGGTGGCTGTGCCTTTTATTATATGCATTACGACCAGACGTGCGACTGGGACTCTCAGGGCCCTTTGTGATTTGAAGTTAGTGAAAACGAGCGAGTACAAGCTGCAATTAATAAGTTGTGAAGAGACTGATTGTTGCAACTGAAATGGTGAACTGATGTAGTTACCCAAAAAAGATTGGGAAGCAGTGACCTAACTATCACCCCATGGAGAATGAGGCTGGTCTTAAATTTGTGAAATATCCCTGTTTTACAACACTGACTATAAGAAAGAATTCTGTTAAAAGTTAATGGAGGAGTTCCAATGGAACCCTATTAGATTCTTCCACCATTAAATGACTGATACAGACTTTTAATGGATGTTTTAACTAGGCATTGTTATCAAAAGGACTATTGCACAAATTAAAACCGGGCCCATAATCAGTGAAGAGAAGCTGGATTTACTCCTCTGCCTTTGGCATGGGGATTCTGTGTTTGTGTGTACAAGTAAAGGAATGGAGAAAATAGTGAAGGAGAGGAAAATGGTAGAAATAGTAATTAGAAAAGAGAAATGGAACATTTACATCTTGAGAAATATACAGAAGTTTTCCAGTGAACGTAGTATATGGGTAAAGTAGGTGAGATACACCTATCTATTGGGTAAATTTGAGAATAGAAAAGGGGAAGATTCTCCTCTCAAGAATCTGCAAGCTGCTGGGTGTCCCGAACTTCCATTAAATAGAGTTGAGGGATGAGCTTTCTTCTGCAAAAGCTTGGACATCATAAACTTGCATATTGTAATTCTGATCCTGGACAGGCTGAAGCATCTGGAAATCCTGAATATAATGTTTTCGCACAGCTGCAAAAATAGTGGTTTATAGTTGAGTCAATGTAAATTGACTTGGAGCTGTCTCCCGTCTCCTGCTATGATGGCAATATGAAGTGTTTATAAGAAGAGTAGAGGATTTGACATTTTGTTTCAAACTCAGATGTTGGCTTAGTGTTGTGATATTTTAAAGTTTTCTTTTAAAAAGCATCAGGGAAAGGGTTTGCTATCTCTGAAGCTAAAGGCAGTGAAATTCTGGTTTCTGACATTCTTTTGCTTTCCCATGCAGAGTGCATGCCTTTCTGTGGTGCCCCTGCCATGACCCCCTTTCTAACCTGGATGGATTACCCATGAGGGGTCATTTGGTTTCCATCCTTGTGTAGCCATGGCCATCTGATTTAAAGGGGCCCTGCCACACAGTTCTTTAAGCCTCCTCTGTGACACAGTGACAGTTATGTATTCTGTTAGCAGACGTCATCTTAGTTATTTCCCCCATCCTTCCAGTGAGTGAAAGCTCTGTCAAAAAAACCCCCAAAACAACTCAAAAGGAAAACAGAGCAAGGTAGATCATTGCTGTCACTCCATGTCCCATGTGCAAACAAACACTGTGCGTATGTGGGGCAGTTGCTGTGTGTTTGCATAGATGTCTTTATGCAGGGGAAGTAAAAAAGTGAGGTGTTTTGCTGTTCAGCCAGAACCAGCTAAATTTGTATTGTACTTCAGGACAGTCATGGTGATAATTTGTTTTTCACAAATGAGGTTTCCTTTCTTTTCTTCATTGATACAAGTCTCTGGATTTTACTTGTCTAAGTACTTCCTACTGAGGTGCTTTAGTACCTCACAAAGTGCTCTTTCTGGCCTACTTAAATATGGGACATTGTCGTGATAGATTATTTCCTCCTGCTCCCTGATGCCTTCCAGTGTATTGCCAGTTTCTAGCAAATCTTCTGGTGCATGCTCCATACAAAAGGAAGGTTCAAACCTGGTGATGGCCCCTGTGGAGACTTTGGCATCTGGCCTACTTGAGTGTCACTGGCTTCTCGAACTGTCAGTTATACATAAATGGTTTCAAATACATTTTGTTTTGTGACATGGCTTATTGACCACTCAAAAAAGAACATCTGAGCCTTTTCCTCTCACTTGCAGTAAAAACTTCAGACTTGGCATAAACTGCAGTTTTTTTGGAGAAGGGCAGGTCTAGATCTTTCCTCTCTAAGGCACTGAACTGGTTTAATTGAAAGAACAATTTGATTTGCTGCTGTAGCTGCTGCTACAATGAAATAGCTTGGAATGCTAGCAAATTTTTACTTCTTTCACCCTAAGCAAGGATTTAATACTGGCAGGTGAACCTGTGAAGGCTGCTATCAAGTATACAGAGACAATAACTGTCTTGGAGGTGGAACTTTGTCAATATTTTTTGCCTTGGGCCAAAAAACATTCACTATAATGGAGTGCTAAAGCCCTGCTCAGAAATGTTGCAGCTAGGAAATGGGGAATTTATTCCAAGTTTTAGAGTGCAGTATTTTGGTAGGATGTGTGGTTTCTTAATCATCCTTATGTTGAAGCATCAACCATCAAGACATCTGGGGGACACCCAAAGGTTTGCTTCTGGTTCAGTAAGAGCTGTCCTTACACTTAAGGTCATACAAAGCAGGCTACATGACTGCCCTTAACATGCATGTTGTCATGCATGTTTGAACCAAAGTATCCTCCTGTGCTCTGTAACCTGGGCAGAAGAATTATTTTTAAATTATTTTAAAATATCCATAGTGGGACAGGGGAGAGAAAATTTCAAATTACAATGCTGAGAAATTGAATAGATGTTTACAATCTACTTTGCCTCTTTCTTTCTGAAATGATTATGAGATGATAATCATAAAATGATTGGGAAAAGAGATAATAGAAGCCTCTTGGGATTGTTCATATAATGTGAGTATTTTATAATGTCATAAATAGCAAGCCAACTAAGCTCTTATAAACTTATTTTATTAATGCATATTGATTTATAATTATAATTATTAAACCCAGGAATGCAGACAAATGCATGCTGTTTAGAAGCAGGTAAACAATTAAAGAAGCAGCTCTTAGAGGCAATGGGCAAAAGCAGGCAAGAGGGAGGGAACTCTGTTCTCTGGAGTTTTCCAGCCCCAAGGTTGACTTTCTCCTGTCTAATGCTGTGGCAGACTATGCAAAATGCTGCATCTTCCACTTTATTTGTATTTGAAAATGAAGATTAAAAATATGAGGCAACATATCTTTTGAAAAAGTTGTTAGGTGGAAGGATCTAGGTTTTTTTGGGTACTTGTTGGACTTTTTTGCACTGTGCAAGTGCAGAAAGACTTTGGTTTGATTAGTCATGCAGGAAAATCTCTCCACTGATCCAATCTCTGGAAGTAAACTGAACTCTAGCACTGCCAGCTTTTTAGCCATATCTTTGATGCCAGTATATAAATGCAGAAGTAAACAAAAAGACACCATACTACTTTCAGCTGTTTCAAATAATCAGCAAAGAAATACCAGTAGAAAGTGTTTTCTAAACTAAAAAAAAAAGAACGAACAAACCAACCAACCAACCAACAAAAAAATAGAAACCCACCCCAAAACTAAAATATACCTTCAAACCCCAATCTTTATTTTCCTTAAGTGTTTTAAGGCAGAATTAAAATAGTTTGAGATTAGGTGACTGTATTTTCTTAAAGGCAGGAAAAGTTAACACTCCAAAACAACATTCTCTGCATGATACATTATTTTTACTGCGTTCCAATACTGAAATTCTTTCAAATGTCAGCTTATACTCTGAAAGCCACATTGGGACAAGATATTTAGTTTACTGTGTATTACATTTCAACCAGCTTAGGAAGTTCTAGCTTTCTGTAATGATTTTTAATGGTTTGGGGCATCCAATCCTCATTTTGTGTGGCTTCTCATGTTGTTGGTGAGGCTCAAGTCTTTTTTTGCAAATGTGAACCCATTTGTGTGTTACTCCGATGTGGATTTGAGTTCTTGACATGTATGTATGCATCGAAAGACAGTAACTAAATTTCTCAAGTACTAAACATATGCCTTTCTTTAAGTATGTGAGTATTCCCAGGGCATTTTAAAATTGTTTCTAGATTTTAAGGAATGAATTGGCTTGAAATCTGCAGCCTCAAATCTTAGATTTGTATTTGTAGATTGATTGCAGGAAAGGAAGATCCTGACCATGAGTGGCAGTCAGCTCTGTGATACACAGAGGAAGCTTATTCGAGAACTCGATGGTGTTTTCCTATAAATGAACAGGTATTATGGTGTAAGGAGCTTGGATATGTCAATCCAACCAGGTTCTAGTGGCTGCTTAAGACTGTATGAAACATCTGGATGTCTTTTGGCTGTAAGTGAAGTCCCACCCAAAGAATCAAGAATTGCATTTTATGAGCTATCCAAGGTTTTCTATTTTAAAGGTGCCTAAGTGTGTGCCACAAATCTTTCACAACAGATCCAGTATTGTTTATTTCTTAAGTAACAGAATTGCCACTAATGCAATGTTGTATTTTTCTTCAGATAGGTAAAACCAAGTCATGACATTCAGATTTTATTTTCTATAACAGCTGCAAATTAGTGTCATGTATATGTATAGTAATTTTTTGTAAGCAGATGTGGGATTAAAATAGTTTTTGCAGATAATTTGCTTGTTTACTGTTTCCCAGCTAAGTAAGAATATTTGTATCAATATTGATGAAAAAGTAGTAACCTCTGTGGTTTCATGACCTCTTGTTTTAGTACTCCAACATATTTAAACAGGGGTTCCCTATTTAAATAAATTCATGTGTAGATCAGAAAAAACAAGCCTTCATGGATTTGTATTTTGCCATCTACACACTTGGTAATTTTTATGAAAAGACCAAACGAGAAAAGGCAAAGCCTCGAGGTCTCCCCTCACATTTTAGCGAAGATTTAACAGCAGGATGACATAGTGAATAAAGGCCTTCTTCTGTGATTTGCACAGTACCTCCTATGATTTACCCTTGGTGCCAATAAGGGCAGGCAGTATTTTGCAGAGGGTATACCTCTCATGGTAGAAGCAGGTCCTAAGAGTTTTATGAGGCACACAGTGAAACAGCAACAAAAGTTGTAATCTGAACATCCCCACGCTTCTCCAAATAAAAGGAACAAATGTATTTTATATTGTGGCTTTTTCCTTTCTGTTTGTTTGTTTTAGATTGCTATAGCTGATGTACGTGCTACTTAACTGTATCGAACAGTACTGAGTAAGTCACTCGCTGTCGCTGAAGCGCTGGGGACCCAGCAGAGGATGCACTGTGCCAACGCTCGTGCTAGTGAAACACATTCCAGTGTGGGCTGTGCCCCTGCAGTGGGCAGGAAAACACTGTCTGATAACACCTGTTAGGCCCCTTTCCTCCTCTCCTTCACCTGTAGCTTCACAGATTCTTTTCCCTATATAGCCAGTGCCTGTGTTCTTCTCCAAGGAGTACCAAGATGCCAAGATTGAACCATTAAAATGAAACACTATTTGAGCTTTTCAAGCACGAACTAACAAGTGATGAAAACACTTTTTCTGCTCATTTCCTTTAATGGTCTCCACAACCCACTCAAACTAAAATAATTGTAAAAAAATCTAAAATTTTCTTTGGAACAAAGAGATGATTTTCCTCTTTCTCCTCTCTCCTTTCATACAGACAATTTTAAACATCTAGGTCTAGACAGCTCTGATGAAAGCTGTTTCTCAAATGTTTGTATGTTACTGATTTTACATTATTGGATCTCTTATCCTCTAACTTTGCATCTTTTTTTTTTTTCAGTCTGGCTAGGGGAATACTTGCTGGATCAAAAGGATGCAAGTAGTGGGCCAAATTCTTTCCTCTCCTACCCCCATTTCATTATTTATACATGAATTTGGACCTGTTTTAGTGAATATAGAACTAGATTTTGCCTTTATCTGTTTTACTTCATGCACTTAGTTTTGTAAAAGTATACTGCGTTTATGCACAGATGTTTGTTATCATAGCAGTAATTTTTCTTGTTTGGTGGTTTTGGTGGCTCTAGGAACATTTGCCTGTGCAGGGACAGGTTGCTCCCGCTGTTTTCCAGATACCAATTCACATGAAAAAACAAATCACAGTGTGTTTTTGTGGTACTGTGTTTTGTTTAGCTATTGATGTCCTTTCCACAGGTGTTCTATATGAGCAAATGCGTAACTGAACTGATGTATCAGAGGTCATACAGAGGGGATATTTATGACTGGCCATAATGCTAAAAATACTAATATTTACCTAGAACACAGTAAATGAGAATTTACTAAGAAGTGCTCTTTGTCTGTTTGGCCATCCCTTCAGGACTGGGATTTGTCTTCTTACTAAGACATGCCTACACTACAAAAATGTTCATAAATTCATGTTCTCCCTGCTATTTGATTATAGTGTCCATAAACTTCTGAGATGCATCACCTGCCATAAAGTCAATGAAAAACAAAGGTGCAATTAAAGAAAACCCTGAGTTCTTTCAGCAGTTCATGACTGACTGCAACATCATCTACAAAAAGGCTCACATATTCATCTGTCCAAAAAAAAGATACTTGGTTATAAGCACATACATGTGCTATGACTTTCTTATGTTCAGGCAAAGAAGATGGGTCTGATTCAGAGCCTTTTACCTGCCTAATTGATCTCTGCTTGTATAATCAATGGGGAAGTGTGACCTTCTTACATGGAATTAATTTCCAGGTTTCTCTTTGCTATTATTAACAAATATTTTGTCATTAATATATAAAAGTGTTTAAAATGAAATAAAATGCATGAAATTATGGCCAAGGCATTTTTGGTAAACATTATAGCGTTTTAATGTTAATCTGAAGCAATTAAAGGCCAGATCTCAAACAGATGAAAGCACTCTACGTCTCCAGTGTTAGAAGACAAGTTAGTTGAAAATGATTTCTAAAAAAGCCACGAGCTATTGATTGTGTTATTTGTGAGCATGGTTATTATGAACATCTTAAATGCTATTCCGTTTTCCTGTCCTTAAAGCAAACACACAAGCAAAACCACAGACAATATTCGGGAACTTGCTGCTGCTTTCACTTGACAATGGTGTTTCATTGCTGCCTTTTTGTGGTTAGAATAACTGAGTTGAGGGTAATGGCACATAAAATAAAAGCTATTAAAGGCCATGTCTTTTGAAAAAGAAAACAAAAAGTTGTAAATAGAAGACAGGACTGAAAATTAGAATGATAAATTGAAAAATAATGTGTTTGAACTTTTTTCTGAAAATACAGTTGAATTTGCTGCCATTATTTAGGCTGCAGCACTATGAACAGTGACTTTATTTAGGAGAAGAAATGCTAGGAATTTTATTTCTCTGCATTCCTATTTGTTTCCTGGCATCTTCTGATGATGTTTTTCTCTATTTTTTCCATTATTATTTGCTAAATATATTATGACATTTTATTTACCTTGGTTGAGAGCTTTGAGACCTCTGTGTGGCTTCCCCATTCTAGCAATTTCACAAATAAATCACTGATCATTGTGCAGAAATACCACAGTTTACATGAAGACAGAATAATTTTTATGTAGAAGATGCAGGTTTATACTGGGTAGTTGGATTGCTGCATGTGTAGGTATGAGTGCAGAATATACCCGCTCATATCTTTCTTTTTTAATTAGCACCAAGTACTTTTTATTAAAGCAATGTGTTACAGAGGAATTTTGGAAATACATTGGTAGAATCTACATTTACAAATAAGACATTTCATTTTATGGACATACGTTTTTTCTGCATGTGTAAAATTAGTATACGTTGTTAGTCTTTTGTTAATTTCCAGATAATTAAACATTATTATCTATTTACCAATGAATAGATGTGATCTGTTTACAATATCAGAGATGTATATAAAGCACCCAGCTATAGTTGAAGCTCTAATTAAAATACATCATTGTTTGTCATGGTTTTAAGGCAAAAATTAAAAAGCGTTGCCAAATTAATCTTCAATCAAGAGTTCATTAATTAGCTAACCTTCTGTAAATGGGCTGCAGTTTGATGACAGCTCACTAAAGGACCATTTAAATGAATTCCTGATTGTATCAATCAGACAGGGGGAAAGAATTAGATTTGTGGCTCTTTTGCAGTAGCTCCTGAAAACATTTTCCCAACATTTAATGCACACAATGGATGTTAAACTATTTTAAAGTGATGAATCCTTTTTATTACTGTCCCAAACTCCGTTACTTCTTGCTGTATATCAAGAGGAAATGTATAAGGCTGCCAAGGTTTCATGATCCTGAACAGAATATTGCAGAGGAATATGCTTTATAACATAGTAATAAGCAGTTGCTTGAAATAACATCATAACTTTCCATGAGAAAAACGTTTTGAACAAATTATTGATTATATAATAGTCTCTAGTAAAATTTACTTTGC
>VWYI01045677.1:1300-24296 GCA_013399455.1 Anthoscopus minutus
AAGGTGGGGGGTTATTATATATTTTAGTTCTATTGAATTAGATTGACATGAATGAAAAGCAGGGGTGGAAAGCTGAAATGCGAGCAACCTGAACTCTGAAGCTGCAATTACAACGCATCCTTTTAGCCTGGGTCTGGGAATCATCCAATGTGGTCCCAAGAGAACGGGGTCGGCTCTGCTTCTATTATGAAACACGATACCTGCTTTCAAACTGCTTGCAAACCTTTCCCAAAATGAAATGAATATAAAGTACTCAAAACACTACTTTGTGAGTTTTTATGTCATTTTTAATAGATCATACTTCCTGGTCAATATGCATCCATTTGTTGACATACACAAGTGCCCTGTTAGAGATATGGATATTCTCCTCTTATCATCCCTGCCTGATTTGCAGCATGATGCGTGAAACAGATAAAGTGGGATGAGATCACCCTGTGCTTGCTACTGTAGCTTCATGAAATTGCATTTCAGTTAAATAGATTTGGCACCATTTCTTAGGAAAGCTATTAATCATTTTGTGCCAGGAAAAATGATTTCAGAGAGAAATTTCCCTTAAGGGAAGTCAGTGGGGGTTGCTGTTGTCAAAAATTTGTCAGCAATCTTCCAATAATCACGATGTTACATGGCAATTCTTACAGAAAATAATGCCTTACTGAAAACTAGTCTGCCACTTGAATTAAAATGTGTTGTTATCAATTAGCTGAATTTTTAAACTTAATTTGTATAGTCAAATTACATATATATATATATATATATTTCCTTTAAAAATTAAAGTTATAAAAAAAATTCCTATAGATTGTTTTATCTATTTTTCTTCTTGCAAAAATTATTGGTCTATACTATCATTATTTCTGCCATTCTTTAGGGCTCTGTAGACCATGTTTTCTTTGATAATTTTCATCATTCCTATCACCACTGCTTGCTAATGACAAGTATTTGTTGATTTCTTAGGGTTTTTTTTAAACCCTTGTTGAAAAATTGACAGCTTTTATGATCTTGTAGCTAACATGCCTTTACTTTTTCCTTTACCTGCTAATTGGCTCCAGTACTAGGGGCAGGCAGTGGGGAGGTAATATGTGATGCTGAACATGGAGACTATGTCCTGTTAATGTCTTCATCCATGTTTCATATACACTGATTTTGCTAGAGTTTTCCCATATTAAGGACAGGTGATCACTGAAAAACCTCTTACTGAGCCTAAGATTTCTAATTTCAGGTATCACATCACTTCAAATCGTATTCTGATTTGTAGTTCAATAATTTACGTTTTAGGTTTTGGCTTGGCTTGTGTCCTTCCTAGCAGTTTTCTACATCTCATATCTATGTGCATTATAAAGCTCAGAAATTTTTTGTTGCAAAATTCTACAGAAATTTGTGCTTCAATTACTAAATCATTGTTAATAGCCAATTTTCTGAGAAACTTGGGTTGCTCAGTTTGCTGTAGGTATTGTTGTCAGTAACAAGATTATATTGTCAAGGAGCTTGTCATCAGAAAGCAAACAAGTTTCAGTTTTAACTTTACTGACCTTAAGCACTACTGTCCTTTTCACTTTCTTCGGGTTTCAATCATATTTGTGTCATATTTATCTTATCTGCAGAAATAGACAAAATATCCTGCTCAGGAATGTGGTTGGGCAGACAGCACATTTGTTTCATTTCAGACTATGCAACAGTTTTTCCAAATGTCAGAGTATTCCTGTTTTTTTTGAAAAACACCAATGAGCAGTTTTCCTCTACTATAGAAAACTTTCACATAAAACTAAAACTGACATTTCCTTATGCATCAATTTTTCTTTTTTTTATAATCATCTCAGTAAATTGCTGCCAATACAAAAAAGACAGACATAACATTTACACAAAATATGTATTTTTATTGCAAAGAACCGACGCTGTGCTAGTGCTTTTTTTGTTACAATGCTGATGTATTCTATCTTTTATACACAATTTAAACCTCAGCCCCAGCAACAAGAAAACTCCCAAATATCTAGAAGTTTCAAATCAACACCTCTAAGTTCTGATACATATTTCACAAAAATAACAGCTCAAAATTCACAAGTTTAATGCTTTTTTTTTGTAGCATATGAAGATTTTGACATGATTAATGATAAATTTAAAAATTATTTAGTTTTTCTTAGCAAAATGGCATTCAAATCAAGACCAATTCTTTGCAGAGCCATTTTCAATGGGCCGGTCATTCTCATATGCTCAATAGCAATGTGAAATGTTAAAAATAAATTTTTAAAAGTCTCAAGAACCAGTTTTTGGTTTTATTCACACAAACAAAGAGGCTTGGTGCTGCGTATAAGGAGCACACTAATTTGTACATATCATGCAAATACTGTTATAGTGAATCCTAGGAACACATCCAGCCTCAGAAAGAGGACTCTAATATCAGTAAGGCAGTTTTCACACTGAAAATCCTAATGCTGTTTGTACTGATTAACTAATCAACTATCAAGGAGGTTCTTGAAACAGTGTTATTCATCTGAAATGCTGTGAAACTCCAGAAACAGCATACTGAAATCGTATGACTGATGGACATGGAGACTCCTGACTTGGGAAGGTATAGCGCAACCCCTTTTTAAGAGAAGGATCCTAGTTTAAAAAGTACATGCTCAATGCTGGCATAAACAGGGAGAGCAGATGCTCTCATATCTAATCTAAGCAGATGCAGGTGAAATCCAGGAGCAGCATCCACTTTTACAGCCAACAAATGAGAATATTGAATGATTAGGACTAGTTAGTAACATTTATAATTTTTATCTCATCTGAAAAAAAAAAGAAAAGAAAAAGAAAAAAAACCTAACTTGTAATTAAATACAACACCTGCTCCCTAAAAGGCGTAATTTGTCAAAGCAAAGGTTTTTCTAAGTAGTGGATAACAATGTATGAATCTGCGTAAATTCCTCATCCATAGTACTCAGCCTGATTAGGAGCTTGGGGTGAGTTACCTGCTGTCTCGGAGGCTTGAAGTAAAAAATGAGCCAAAACTCCTATGGAGCTGAGAGAAAATAGCACAGCACAAATCAGTGTCACACGGCTGAATTCTCATCTGGTCCCAAGAACAGTCACCTCACACCTGTTGTCCAAAGAGAGATGCTCCTGCCCTCTGCCCTGTTCAGGAGAGTGCCAAGATACCAATCAGCTTGAACCAAAACCATGCCAGAATCATGATTAATATTACACTTAAAGGAGGCAGGTGACCTTAGCCAGGTGCTTTGGCGTTTTACCAGCATGGTTAACATATGTATGTTAGTTTATTTGTGGCTGATATTGATGAAGCCAGCAGCGATGAAGAAGACAGTTAAAACTACTGCTTTATAATGAACCTAAGCAAGTTTTAACAATATCACCTTTACTATAATTGTGTTCCTCCAGCATTAGCTTTCACTTACACTGCTCCTCCCAATTATTTTGATTTTGAAATATTTTTGTTTTGTTTTGTTTATTTTCATTTTGAGCAGGTTTCACTTGCTTTTTTCTGGTTTACTGGAGAAAATAGAGGAGTTGGAAGGAAGAGAGGAAGTGGTGAGTTCATTAAGAGATGTCAGCCTGAGAGGAGCAGAACTCTGCTGCTCTGCTATTTAAACCTTCCAAGACAGGTTGCAGTAATGCAATCTCTTTTCTACATTTAGACTCCCCTACTGTCTTGCAGGTCTCATTTTTATTGTGTGAGGCATTTAATATCTTCCATCTTTTTTCCATCCATTCATAACCTAGTATCCAATTACAGTAACTATTCTTCCTTCCTCATGTCAGCTATATCTTTTCAATATTTATTATTTTCAAATAGTGTCTCTTACCACAGACTTTCTTCATATTTTTAGCCTTAAAAAACCAATTAAAATTCACAGGAGCTGATAAGTCCAACTTTTTCACTGATTTTGTCGATTTTCATCACAGTAAGTTGTTACATGCAAATATATTCTTCAGCTTGATATTTCAGAGTTAGGCAAAAAACCACAGCCATTAGCACTTTATGATTCCTACTGAAATATGCCCCAGGTGAAATGTTTGATTCATTGTAGCTGATCAGAATGATTAAGATATCAAGTTTTAAATAAGTATTTTTATGCTTCATTTGACATCTCAAATCCTGCATGTGCATCTGTTTTCAAGAGAACTGGCAATTCTGACAGAGGCAACTGCCTCAAGACAGTGCCTTGTAGTGTATTTTAAGTAGGTACTAATTGCCACCTTCAGGTTTGATGAGCTTGCACAAACATGTAATATCTCTAATTTAATCTGTGTGCAATAATTACTTAAAACAAATATAATTTATCTAATTTTAAATGTAGTGTTCTGGCCTGCAGGTGTTCATAGGAGCACATTAAACTGAGTCCAATATCTTCTGTATCTCCCTGTGCTGCTGCCTCTTCAAGAAACTTTGGAATTTCAATAAATTGAGAGACTGATGTATTCTTATGTGCAAAAGTGATAGCAATCGTGATTTTTTTTTCCAGCCCTATTTTAAGAAAGTTCCCAACTGTTTTCATTCTCAAGGATGAGGAAAAGAAAACATTTTACTGTTCTTTTAAATAATAATGAGAATCTAAACAAGCCTAGAGACTGTAGCTAAGTGTCTTTGATTGCATACTAGTCACTGACATACCTATTTCCAATTAGATTTAATGCTCAGTAACATAATGTACAAAAATAAAAATACTTCTGAAAAACATCTAAAAAAGGTTATTTTAAATAACTAGCTCTAGTATTCTAATTTATCCAGTAAGACCTCTATTTTAACAGGAAAAGAATCAAAATGCAAAGCCATAAAAATACTCTAATATTACTTAGTTCATAGCTGGAGATTTTGATGAGAAATAGACAGTGTTGACATACAAAGAGAAAAATGGGCTTTTTATACATATGAAATATAAGGTGATAATGTTTTCTAGGACTTTTGGTATATACACAAAATCCCTGCCACTGTCAGTAAACAGGACGTAGTACAATAAGAAGAAAACAACCAATAATATCTTTTTTTGTCACATATTGTATATTTTTTATTTGCATGGAGTTTCAAATTTATTTTAGAAATGGTGACTTGACAAAACAACACAAAATAAAATATTTAAATTCCTTATTCAAGATAAAAAAGGTAAAATATATCTTGGATTTGGTAACTATGGAAGACACAATTCAAGGTTTCTGAATGTCTCTGAAGAATGAACTATACAGCTAATGTTTTTCCTTACATATATATAGGCAATCAATTGTCCTTTCAATGAGTTATTCTCCATCTTATCTCAGTTTTTAGAAATAAACCTGGAAGAAAATAATCAAGACAATTTTTTAATTTTAAATCTCACTGAATGTACCATTAAAACATATTTCATTCCATAAAAAGGTTATATTTTACTCTAATTTTGTTTTGAAACTTCAGAAAGGTTTTTTGTTTGTTTTTTTCCTTTTCCAGAAATCTGCAAATAAAGAAACTGGTGGTTTAGTCATTTGCCTGTGGATTAAAACTCTTTGTTGTGAAGGTGTCACATGATATTGTGCTCAGCTCCATATGTCAGGAAAGCAATCTAACAACCCATGCAGTGTTGAGCACAGAGGTCTTCTATTGGCAGTATTCTTGTCAATACTATGCCATTCCCTGAACTGACAATAAAAAAATGTCTATTCTTCCCAGTGATTGCTTTAACAGTTCAGAGAGATGCTGTTCACATAGGGATTCATTTCCTCTTGCAGATAAAAACATATCTGTGATGGAGAAGAGCAGCAGTAGAGAGCCTCACTTTTGCCAAAAACTTCTCATTAGCACCACATGTACTGACAGGTTGCAGTGCCAGGAGCAAGCATGCCCAGAGAGCCCCTGGGGATCACTCACCCTCAATGAGGTCTCAGCTCCTGCAAGAAGGGAATTACACAATTGGGTGCAAATGTAGTCTCACAAAATGTAAATTTATTTTTCCCCCCATTTTCTGCTCCAATGTTTTTCAGGAAAGCCAAAATTTTGTCCCACTCCAGTGTCATTTCACATGTTGAATGCACTTTTCAAAGATGTAGACTGGAAGAATATTGTTTAGTGATACTTGGACCTTTCCAGAAAGACACAGAAGGCCTGTTCTATGAAAGTTTCTATATTTTCCACAATTCCTATTTATTTTTCCATACTGAAATACGTCTCATATTGTTTTTTTCTTAAAATATTCCTTCTTTGCCACTCTGTGATTTCCACATTATAAATATTAATTACTAATGAAACAATATGCTTAGAAGGAAAACTAAGTCTGAGTGTTACCAATAGTTTCATTGCAGCATACCCGTAACACCATTTCACTTACAGAGAGCTTGGGAAAGATATACTTTGTATCAGACAAAATCTGGTCATTATTTTGAAATAAGAAAGCAGATATTTAGCATCTGAGAAATTTTAAAAAGCAATGTCTTCTACTAGAAATCCTCCAACAGGGGAATAACTCTGATATTACTCTGTTATTAAAAGTAATAACAGTACTAATATCTTCTAATCTAATGTCTTCTAATATCAAAGTAGTAACTTTGATATTAGAAGTGTGGAAAATAAGTTTCTATATCCATTCCTGAGACTGAATCATCTTTTTCAGGCTTTGCCCAGGGCTATTGTTGACGAGATAAGAGCTCAGAATCATGGTTGTTCTAGAATCAGAATATCAAAATAAAATCCACATACACATTTGACCTTTCTCTCATCAATATCTGACTTTTGTCAAACTACTAAGATTCTAAAAAAACAGTAGCAAATGTATATTTATTTTCAGCTTTCCTTTTAAAATACTCTTTACATGAAAACAGGCCACTAAAATCATTTCCTGAGTAGGCTCCTAATTTTTTCCCATTAATACAATGTCTATCCACACATCATAACATTCTGGCTGTATGATTCATCCCACCATGTTGCAATAATTCCTTTGTTTTCACACTTTTCCTCTAGCATTTTTGATTCAAATTCATTCTATTTAACACTCATTCTATTGGATAATAGGAAGTAATAGGTAAAGAAAATGCGCTGCTGAAAATGGATTTACAGCCTCTCAAAGGACTTACTGCAGCCTTTGCTTTATCTTCTAGAATTTAAGTTTTGGTAAAAAACCCAGGAAGTTCACAGAACATCAAATGTTAGGAAAAGCCTTCACTGTGGAAACTGTGTTCAGAAATGTTCCAAAGAAAAAAAAAGTGTCTGTTCCTCTTACTGCATTGTTAAATATAACAGTGTAATTACCTATGCTGTTAACAGAAAAGCTGCTGATTGTCATAGCAGAACCAATACGCCATGGCACTTATCCACTGTGACTAACTCTATCTGCCACTTCTGAACCCCCATTCTGTTGAAAATGTTTCTTCAACATAATACAAATTGTGGCTACTCAGGTTTGCAACATTTTACTTTTAAAAGTTTGTTTTTTCTTGAAGGAAAAATAACAAGAGAAGAATTTCAACTTTTTTTCAGCTAAAAACTGCTAGAATCTCTCAGAAAGTTGTTCAGCAGCAAAGGGTTTTTTCAGCTTACCATAGAATAGGTTTGAGTTGGCAAGAACCTTAAAGACCACTTAGCTCTGACCTGCCTGTCTTGGTCAGGGACACCTTTCACCAAACCAGGTTGTTCAAGGCCTTGAACACTTCCAGGGATAGAGCATCCATAACTTCTCTGGGAAATCTCCTCCTGGTCTCACCACCCTCATAGTGAAGAATTTCTTTCTAATATCCTATCTAAGCCTATCTCCTTTCAGTTTAATGCCATTCCCCCTTGTCCTGTCTATCTGTAAAAAATACACTGTGCCTCCAGCCTTCTTGTAGGTTCCCTTTAGGTAATGAAAGGCAGCTACAAGGCTCCTCCAGAGCCTTCTCTTTTCCAGGCTGAAAAATCCCAACTCTCTCAGCTTGTCTTCTCTTCACAGAAGAGGTGTTCCAGCCCTCTGATCATTTTTGTGACTTTGCTCTGAACTCACTCCAGCAAGCTCATGTCTTATGTTTGGAGCTTAGCCTATTTTGATTTTCTAGCTTGTACCTTAATATAGTCTTAGCACAACATTATAAAAGAAGAATTGGGGAAAAAAGATACATGAAATTCCCACAAAATTTATGAAATGCTGAAGAAAGAGATTTACTTACTTTCCTGAGAGGGGCTTATTAATGTGACATTTGCAAGGAACTACTAAGGGAATTTCTCCATCAATTATCTCATATTTTTTATTCATTCTACACCTTTTCTGACATTTGAGATTGCTTATGTTACTACCAATATTCTTGTATGCTAGGATCCATGAAGACACCCAGAGAAGAAAGTAGGAAGAAAATAAATTCCAAATACACACCCCATTTGGGTTTCACTTGCAGTTTGAACTGTAATCAGTTTGAAAGCTCAGTCTTAAACAATGACATTTATGGTGGGAAAGAATAGGGATGAAAAGGAGCCAGTGTGAAAACAAGAAGGATTTTAAACATTTTTAAACAAGGAGGGATAATATTTTTTCCTTCTTTCCCGCTGACTTGCATTAGAGATTTCAGAACAATATATTTACTATTATTTTATAAGAACAATTATTTACTATTATTGCTATATTTGCAAAACATATGCCAGAAATACAGCTAAAACCTCTTGAATAAGTGTATCATAGCAGAAATGTTGCATAGACAATAACAATATTACATAAAGTTGAAGTAGAGCTATTTGGAGAGTGGTTGCTCACACTGATAAATTCTCTCTGGCCTTAATGTATAGATATAAGTTTTAGAAGAAAATATGAAAAACACAAAAGCATTAGCACAGTGGGGCACCAAGACCCATCCCAAGGCTCTGCAGTAACACAGATGAATAGAAATTATGCTATTAAGGTAGCCAGAAATACAAATTTTGCTTACAGAGCTAGAATTGCAGTGTGAAACTCCTGGAGAGGGAAACATGCTCCAGGGTGGTTAGCTCTGCCACTGAGACCATGCATCCATAGCATTTAAACAACTGTGGATATAAGCGAAAAAGCAGCATCAGTAACTTTACTTCCTTTCAGGTAGTAAATATGTCTTAGCAGAAAGAAATGAAACAGTTTCTCATTCTTTAGAGGCTCACAGCAAGCAATGAATTAATAATTCCTGTTAAAGAAAATTGTGCATAGAAAGAGGGAAAGAATGGTGACCAACAGAGAAAGATGGACATAACCAACTTCCCAGTTCCCAGACTGTGCTTCACTTTACCCTGACCATCTAAAGTGAAGTGACTGATAAAAGCTTTGTCAGCCACACTCAATTTTCCCAAGATATTTCATAGCTGTCTACAATAGCTGGTAGGATTCATCTACTAGAGGTGGTGACCAGCTCTTTTCTATGGTCAGATTTGATCCATTTCAGTAACTGCTCATATTAATCAGTTGAACGTTACTAGGGTGTTCTCTGACACTGAGATCTACTTTTATGTTATGACTTCTTGAACATATACTTCAAATTTTTTTGCTTTCCAAAATGAAGTAGTAACATTCAAATTGTTTGTAGGGAGTGGTCCACAGCCAATGTTAATTGTGTATGCTGTGCTCAGGAGTTGTTCTTGTAGTCCTGCTTGGTATAAATCCAGACTATGTCAGGCACTATGCTAAAAATTTAAGTGTGGCAAGTGAAGTAACACAGCATAGGAATCCTGGCATCGTCCAATTTTCCAGTAAAAAGCAGCCCATATGTCTCTTTCTTTAATCTTTTTAGGCCACTTTAGAGTCTTGTGCTTTATAATGGATGAACATACAACTGTAAGTTTTTGCCTACAAGGTATACATCAATCATTTTTACATTAATTGCTGCTAGAAAATGGAAGTCTGTATAAAGCTAAGTGGCAAGAGACAAGACTTCTGCTGAAACATTCAAATAGCCCAAGTCTACTTTTAGGTAGTTAAATATCTAACAAGCCACAGAACGCTTCTAGCTGAACTAGTGTAGTAAAACTATTTGGGGTAAAAGGCAAAGTTTGAGATTCAGCTCACCGGTATAAAATCATCTCCATGGCCTTTACATGATCTCATTACAAATTTCCTGGGTTAGGAACTGGCTGGATGGCTGGGCCAAAGAGTGGTGCTGAACGATGCTGCATCCAGCTGGTGGTCAGTCACCAGAGGTGTCCCTCAGGGGTCTGTGTGGGGTTAATTCTGTTCAATATTTTTATTGATGCTATGGATGAGGGTATTGAGTCTTTCATTAGTAAATTTGCAGATGACACTAAGCTGGGAGAATGTGTTGATCTACTGGAAGGTAGGAGGGCTTTACAGAGAGACGTGGATGGATGGGCAGAGCCTAACAAGATGAAGATAACAAGATAAAGTAACAAGATAAGTCTGTTGCAGTGTTTGTTTTGTTTCATTTGTTGGATATGTACTTTCCCTCCTCCCTTTCCACAGAATTGTACTGTATTCCCAAGTCATACTTATTTCCAGTTACATTTTAAATTTTTCGAAATGGTTAAACCCCTTGGTTTTGCCCAACACAGTAATCCCTCCCTCTTCTAAGTTTTTTCTCTTTTCCTCCTCCCTGAGGCATCAAATCTCTGTAAACCCTGCCCCTTCATATGTCAGTCCTCCCCTATCACTGCCTCTATTTCCAGAGTCTTCCTTGTCAATCATCTCTAGTCCACGCCCATACTTCCCCTCCCACTCTGGAAATCCCCTAAATCTCCATGCCTCAGTGGTAGGTCCCCTGGTCCCTCAAATATCACCCCACATTTCCTAAAGTATGATTTGCTACCTTGTACTTTATCCCTCCCCTTGCTTATATCCACCCCTTGTTTGTATCCCCCTTTATAAGTTGATTTCCGAGTGAGTTCTGGGGCTCTGCAGTGCAGGCTTCCATTGGTTTTTTAGCTCGTAATTTGTTGCTCCACCATTGGGAACAATAAACCTGTCAGCTGAGATGCAGTACCTGGAGTCTCCGCTCTTTGCTTCGCCGCTCTGCCCCGATGCGATCCTGAGGAGGAGAGCCTGGCTCTCTTGGAACTGGAGACCAGCCCAGCTCTCCGGGTGGAGAGGGTTCAGGGCTGAGCCTGAGCCACGGGAAGTGAATGGCAAACCCGGGCCAGGCCCCCACAGCTGCTGGTCAGCTGTGCCAACCTCTTTCCTTTTGGGCTTGAGCTAGCCATCCTCGGCACCCGCCAGCGGCATAAGTCCAAGTGCTGGGTCCTGCGCTTTGACCACACTAAGCCCCTGCAGCACCACAGGCTGGGGATGGTGTGGCTGGACAGTGCCCAGGCAGAAAGGGACCTGGGGGTGCTGGTGACAGCAGCTGGACACGAGCCAGCAGAGTGTCCTGGTGGCCAAGAAGGCAAATGGCCCCTGGCCTGTGTCAGGAATGGTGTGGCCAGCAGGAGCAGAGAGGTCATTGTTCCCCTGCACCCAGCACTGGTGAGGCCACACCTCGAGTGCTGTGCCCAGTTCTGGCCCCTCAGTTTGGGAAGGACTTTGGGACACTTGAGCACATCCAGAGGAGGCAACGAGGCTGGAGAGGGGCTGGGAACACAAACCCTGAGAGGAACAGCTGAGGGAGCTGGGGTTGTTTATTCTGGAGTAAAGGAGACTCAGGGGTGACCTCATCACTCTCTACAACTCCCTGAAAGGAGGTTTTAGGCAGGTGGGGGTCGGTTTCTTTCTCCAGGCAGCAGCTGACAGAATGAGAGGTCACAGTCTCAAGCTGCACCAAGGGAAATATAGGTTAGATATTAGAAAGAAGTTTTTTACAGAAAGAGTGATAAAGTACTGGAATTGTCTGCCTGGGGAGGTGGTGGAGTCACCATCCCTGGATGTGTTTAAAAAAAGACTGGATGTGGCACTCTGTGTCATGGTTTAGTTGCGGTGTTAGAGCATGTGTTGAACTCAATGATCTGGGAAGTCTTTTCCAACCTAATGATTCTGTGACTGTAATAAAACAAGAATCTAAATTATATTAAAATATGTATCCAGAGTTAGAATTCCATCTCTGGTGGAAGTTTTTCGTGCCAGTTTCAGGCTTATAAAAGATTCATTTTAAGTTAAGTTGAAAGGAAAATAATGGACAAATCTTGCCAACAAAACACTCTTATTCTATTAGAAATGTCTCTGTTGCTATATCTTCCATTACATTTTTAGTTTGCATCACCATGCAGTGGCAACTGCCATAAAACCTAATGTATTTCCTTGAAATACATGTCATCTGTGAAGAGTCATATCCATGAGCACTGTATCACAGCAACAATAACACATGCATTCAGTCTTGAAAAGAGTTTTTCTTGAAGAATACAAATATTCATGTTAACTTTCGATAAAAATCAAATAAGGGTGCTTTAAGTGGCACTTGTAATTAATAAATGGCAAGCATAAGGAGTGGTGAGAGTAACTCTGCAGGCAGGCTGGAAGTTTTTTTGTTTGTTTTTCTTGTAAAACTGCAAGAAACCAACAGGATTTATATTTCTACCTAGAACCAACAGGAGCTGCATTTCTTCTTGCCTTCATGCACCTGATGTCATTAACAACGTTATGTTTGGGTGATACAGGCAGGCACCAATAAAAGGAACAGGTGGTGGCCCCAGTATTTTTGCATGCCATTGATACATTATTATACGAACGAAGATGTGTCTTGGAATGTGTTGCACCTACTTTCTGTGCCTGCCTCACCTTTTAATTTTGTTGTCTTGTCGACACAAAAACAAAGCAGCGATAGAACCTAAAAATGCCAGTTATTATTGTATAAGGTATAAGGTACAATTGTACCTTATACAATTGTACCTTACAGAATTGTGTAATTGTATAAGGTACAGATGCATATACCTTGTATTTGTTTCTGGTAGGTTTATTTTGATATGATAAAAAAAATATTTATTTGGTGTGTTTTTCCTGTCATTACTAGAAAGTTTATTCCTATTAAGAAATATTATTTTATTTTTGTACCCTTTTTTCAGTCTTCATCACATACGTTCTACAAGTTTTTATTTCTTATAAAAAATGCAAAAAGTACTTAAATAATTTTTAATACATCGGTACTGCTCTAGTTTATACTCTACCACATGGTTTTAGTGAATCTAAAATAAAATAATATACCAGAAAAAAAACACAAAATCAAAATTAATTGCCTATGGCAGCCCAAATAACATATTGCATTACTGTTTATAAGCACAACAGCATAGCAAAATCAATAAATCCTGCTCTCACAGAACTATTTTATATCAGTACATGGAGTTTTTAAATATTATTTAATTATTTTTGAAGAACATTCCATGTTAGGAAGAAATGTGTAAAACTATTTAATCAATATTATGTTTCCCTTTGATGTTATCATAACTCCTTTTCTTTTATCAGGGTATGAAATGTTTATGGTTAAATAAAGTTGGCTGAATGTTTATGTGATTTATCAGCTTTAGGCAGGAGGTTTCTTTTTAGAAAGTAAACCGAAGACTTGGGCTCTGATCCAGGCCATCTCATAATCTTGTGGCTAATTATAAGCACAGAAACAATGTTCTTAAAGCCATGCACAAAAAAAATTAAACACATTTTATTTCCCCTGTCTGCTTCAAAACTTAAATTAGTAAGAGATGCCAGTCCTTTTCTGTCTCTTTTGGTTTTTTACTGGGAAAACCAAAATATTCTTAATTGTGATATACTGTTAAATTCTATGGAGGAATAGAAAAGTTTTGCCGGTTCATACTGAGAACTGGGTAGACACCTGGAAACTTTATTTTTAGATCTCTACACATCAGCTTGTCACCATTTTTCAATACCTAGTTTACACTATAATGACACAGTAAGTGGGAGCCTCAGTCACTGTCTCCCTGCTGATGAAGCAATCAAAATACACCTGTTTTCTACTGGGAAAAATTCAGCAGTAGTTGTGGTGGCTTTTTAACCTGCAAGATGGTGATAAACTAGCATGCTGTAAACATTTGAATTGGACAAACTCTCTCTTACTGTTTGCAAAATGAACATGAGCAGCAGGACACTGGCTCATGCGTTCCTCTGTGTGATGACAGACAGAGGTGAGAAATTATAATCATGCCCAGCAAAGAACTTCCAAGAATTCGACTTATGGGAAATACCTTCTTGCTTACAACTTCAGCACTGATGATGCAAGGGTCATCCCCTGTCTGAGAAGAGGGTTTGTTGTCTATAGAAAAATGTCTAGCATCTTATCTCTAGTCGTGACCAATCTCTGATACTTTGTGCTGTTTTATCATCCCATGCTACAAAGGGAATAAAAGCAGTAGCTGTCTAACCAAAGCCAGAAGCTTTAGATGAATACTTTGTCACACATATCACATCTAACACAACCAGGAGAGAGAGATGACTCTGTTAACCTCTCTTGGGTGGCGGACACTCCCATACTCCTTTGCTTTAGTCTCTGACATAATCATGATCCCTTACACATCCTACAATTGTTTATATAAGCTCATGTTCTCCATTAAATAAAAAAAATAAAAACAAAACCAAAAAAAACCCAAAAGCCCAAACAGCAACAAAAACAAAAACCAAAAAAACAAACAAAAATAATTAAAGAAATAAAAAAATAAGCCACCAAAACGTTGGTTCTTTTTGCTTGAAATTCCATGGACTGAATATGAAATCTTTTTTCTTACATGCTTGAAACCCTCCTAGTACTAAAACATCTGAGTTGAGAAATGATCAGGTAGTCTTTGAGATCTTAAAAGGCTATTGCTCTGAAAGGAGAAATAACACAAATTGTTGCTCGTTTTAAAGTATTTTATTTGTTGGTTTATGCACATTTCTTAAAGGAGTGGGAGAGGAATAGCTCATTCCCCTGAATTTTGTTGAAAATTCCCATGCTTTCAGTTGGACTTGATATAAATTCCATGATTCATTGTGATGTCACAGGAATCTTGACCATTTTTGCTTTTTTTTTTGTTTTTCCCTGAGGAAAGGGTTTGCTTTTGTTTTCCCTTGCTTTCCTCATGACTTTAATGGATTCAAAGATGCTTCCAGTTTTCATTGCTTTAAACATGGTATCCTAGACATTCCTCTAGCAGGTCAGATGCTGAGGCCCTGCCAATCTGATTGAGGATCTGGACATGTCTCAGTGACACTAAACCAACATTCAATCATTCCCTCCTTTAATCTAAATAAGGACTATATCCAGTCACACTTGATAACAATAATATTATGGACAATAATGTTATGTGCAAAAGAATTCTTTGCATATTCTTTAAGCTATAAGGTCAAATACCAGAAAAATTAGGAGATACCAGATACAAATTTACTAGTGTTTTTCTTTGTCCTACTATCTGTCTACTTTTATTTATGGCCCACTGACTCTTGCAGCAAGCTGCGAAATAAAAAAAAAACAAGTATTATTTCACCCCCCAAATCATATGGCCCTCTATCTAATACAACTCATACAATTTAAAAAAAAATTATCAAATATTTCTTTAGCTTTTTTATGGCAGAGCCATAGAAAATCACTACAGTGCCTGCATGTTCTATGAATATGAATGGGACTCTTCATAGCATTTTAGTAAGAGGAAGGGGTAGTGATCTTGTTAAATAAAGCTGAGGGGAGTTAAGAAGCACAATTTGAAATCAAACGTAGTAACACAGTTAGCATAACACATTTTCTATTTCCAGTGCAGTTCTTACAGACAGCAACTGCAGCTGTGAACCCTCAGCAGTTCTGAAGATTACCTTCCTCAAGTTAAGCCTGAAGAAAATGATGGAGATGTAATTAATATGCAGTCTTCTAAAATTTCAGCTTTCCATGGCTTAAAAAATTCCCACAGATATTTTGTAGTAGAGGTAGGAACCTTGTTCATTTGTTAGGACACTATTTATTACTCTTAAACATCCCCTGACTAATTCAGTAAACCATTTCTGGTTTTGCAGGAAAAAAAGGATGATACAAATGACATTCTTTCATTCCCTAGCACTGATTCACACTGAAAGTTTGCCATCGTCTTGTTGCAATGAGTTTAACATAGATATCATAACACGTGCATTCATATAAAGTCTTGGTTCTCAACTTCCATTTTGTCCTGAACTTTTGGCTACTCAGTCTCATTTTTCTGACACAGAAAATTCTGATTTTGTTCTTCACCTCAGACTCCTAATTTCTGAGTAAGGCCAGTCTGCACTAATACCACAGTGTGTCAGTCTGCAATTCCATGTTTTTTTTCAGTTTCTCCCCTTTTTATGCTATGTCCCTCTGTTTTATGCTCTTCCTTGCTGTGAGGGTGGGATCTGAGTAGGAGAGAGAGGTTGGCATCCACCAAAATACTTTGCCTCAGGCTGACATCAGTATAACACTGTCATGATATCTTAATCACTGAAATCTTAGAAGTCTTAGTTCTCATATGAAATCTGTTTTTTTCTAAAGCTTCTTTACATCACAAAATTGAGATGAACTTTATCAGAGACAGAAAGCACAGTTCTGGTGCAAATTCCACCTTCCTTACTGAACTGAGGTACTAGATTGAAAAATTTTCAGAACTTATGTTGTGAAATTTAACCTATTCTCCATATTTATGGAGGAACACTTTGTCTGATTTTATTATTAGAAGAGTAGAAACCAAAAATACATCTAAACTGCCAGAGGACTGTCACAAATTCTATTTAATAAGGTTTAGAATAACAAGTTTAAAAATGACCAGAAGCAAAGTCAGACAACTTTAATGGGAGAATCCCTACTGACTTCAATAATAATACTTCTGAAGAGCTAAATTTCAATTCTTTTCTACCAGTACAGTTGTTGCTAGCCCCATGTTACAGATTTATATGATCTAGAAGAAAGTACTGAAGCAAAGATTATCAGGGAAGATTCCTAGGCACAAAGCACAACTGTTTTGTTGTGCCTAACTGCCAATTAAAATTAAAAGTCAAATTTTAAAGCAACTCTGCCATCCAATACTTTTGTTACTTAACTGTGTTATGACAACAGGCTTACTGCCACTTAACCTGGCCAAAAAAAAGTTGGTTAAAGCTCGCTCTCATACCTACAATGTGCTTGCTATTTCCCAGACCTTTTTCAGAGTGCTCCTGCAAGGCCAAGGCTTGCACAGCTTCTTCTAGGAACAAGCAATGGTACAAAAAACATTGCTTCTCACTTTTTCTTTAGTGAGGCTCACGAGATAGATCTGCACCTCCAGTAGAACTAGCAACCAATCACCTATCACAATGGGAAAGGAGCTATCTTAGGCAAGAAAGGAACAGGCAATTTTTAACATCTAGTAGTATGTTTTCTACTGAGTAACGTTGTGGCATCAATGGACAGCATTGTTGATTTTGTTGTTTTGCAGAAAGCCATAGTTGTTTCTGTGCTTGGCTTTATGCTATTGTCAGTCTTGCAGCACTTAGGACTCCTTGTAAATGTAGTCCCTGCTGTGCACATTGCCCTACAGGCTTTTTGTTCTTTTGTCACCTAGATGGGCATCACCTGATTCTTTAGATGATGTAGCAGCAGATATCACATTGTCAAGTGATTTAAAGCTGTTCCTAAAAATGTGTATAACCTTTGACTAGTTTTAATGCATTGCAATAATTTCTATTTTCCTCATAACCTCCCTGAAATTAATATAGTAGTATTCTCATAATATCAAAGTCCATCCTTTTCAGAAAATGTTAATACATCATCTATCAGTTTAAAAGGTGCCATCTTAACACTCATTTATTTAGGCAAACAGACCTTTAACTGTTTCTGGTTTAATATTAAAAAAACCCCAAACATTTCTGAAGGTATTATTACCATCATCAAATTAGCTAGCTCTGCTCTTTGGTTTCTGCAATTGAAAGAAACCCTTATGCTTTCATAAAAGACTGATGAAAAGTGTGGGAGAAGAGAATGGATAAATCAAAGACAGCATATTACATATTTTCGTAGCATTTTTTTAAATTTAATGAAAAATTAGCATTCTTATTAATTATTTACCTCATAAGCTATTGGTGTTAAGGATAATTTTCCAAAGTATATATTTATAGGAAACTGGAATTTTATGCTGTAGCTATCAAATGCTGCCATATGTGCTGCCTTTTATAGAGAAATTATCATCTATCTTAGGAAACATTTGTTAAAATGTAAAATAGATACAATTTAATGGAATTCAGTGGAGTACAAATTTAATATCCTCTTTTAATTCTTTGACATTCAAGCTTTTATGTCAGCTTCATCACTATTAGATATGTGAATGCCTACTCATTCTGAATTTTCAGCTGTGTATTAATGCTTTGGATTCATCCCAATCGACTTAAACTAAGTAAAACTTAGGTATTTGGCCTAAAAGGGTCATCTGACCATGCAGTCACACCTAGTCACCATTTAGTCATTTAAGCTCCCCCAGAGGATGATTCATCCCACCCTCAGATTGCTACCTAAAATAGAAAGGATGTTCTATGAAGGTTCCTACTCGTGGTAAGTTAAAACACTTGCAAACAATTTTTTTTGTTTGTTTTGTTAATTTTCCCACATGATTCAGCATTTTAGATGCCAGAAGTGATTGGGGAAAGCACACACAAGTGGATTCTCCTCTCCTTCACAGTGGAGAGCCACCCAGATCTGATTATCCATGACAGTTGCTAAGAGCTTCTGAATACCGTGCCACCTCACCAGCTAGTGGCATTTTTTTTCCAAGCTCAATTTTTTTTCTTCCTAATATTTTATTATTTTAAAACATTTCATATCTGTTTTAATGAGAACATAGATAAGAGAGAAAGGTGAGCTGTTGATAAGAGAAGATAATGAGCCATCTCAATGTGTGATGAGAATTGTAGTCAGAGGACAGATTTATGGTATTTGATTCCACAAAGCTCAAATGTTTAAAAACATGCCAGTCCTGACATTGTAAGAGTCATGTATCTGGACAACTTGTATCTATTTTGGAAATTTTGATATGGAATTTAAATATAATGCAGTGAGGGACTTTATTTTACTTTCACCTTTTCTGTGGCTGAAAGTAAACCCAGGTTGCAGAAGTGCAAGTACTTCAAACATGTAGAGAAGTACAAAAATATTTAGATGACAGGAAACTCACCACCCCTCAGCACCTCGAATTATGTCTTATTTTCAGAGTTTGAAAATCATAGTAATTTTTAAATAATCTGTGAAAACAGATTATAAAATACTCATGTGAAAATAATTAATATATGAGTATTATAACTGTCTGATGAAAGACTGATTATCTGAATGAACTTAGATGACACTCATGGAAGAATGGTGCCAAGGCTTCTTTTTTATCATCGCTGAAATCTTTCATTAGGAATAGTTGATACTACAAATGCAAAAACTGTAAGCTGAATAGACATAGTAATTAAATAATTGAACCTTTTTTTTCATTATATATTAAAGATGTCTGATGAACAATTAAAGCATTGATGCAGATAACTTAGCTGAGATGTTTATCTAGTTAAGCCTGTTCAGAACTGTTTGTGGCCACAATGCACAGAAAGGTGCATTTTGGTGCTTTTGATAGGCTGAGGTATTCAAATTACAAAGGGCTTATAAACTTCAGTGTATTTTCCTGACCTAGACTTTCAAATAAGTTTTTAACTATACTTCTTTCCTTGAGTTTACTTAAACTTTTTCCTGTATATTTATAACCCAAAACATCTGCAATTTCTTCATGGTCTTCCCCCTGTCTTGTCTATCTCTTTGCAAAAATTTCTACTAATCTTCAGTAAAAAGAATTGTCTTGAAAAAGACAATTTCTATCCAGCTCTGAATTGAATTTTCTCAGCTTACAAATCTCTTTTCCCTCTAATGTCCTTTTGTAGTAGCTATGGAGTTAATTTTTTTATTGTCTGGATCTCTCATCTGCTTTGCTTTGATTTCATTAAAGAGCCTAACATGAGTGGAGGAGCAGCTGAGGCTCATCACAATGTGTCAGGGCTATTGTTCTTAACTGAAAAAGAAGAAAACAGAAAACGAGCCATGAAAGTCACTGTAAGGAAAGGGATTGGAGACCAAGTAAAGTCTTACACAGAAACATTCTCTGAGGAATTAATATACAGCACAAGAAAATCAACTATGGTAATTCTAAACTTGAAAAGGTAAAGGGGATACTAAAGAGGATGTCAAAGGAATTGCGAAGATTTGTTCTTTCCCACCTCTAAAGCTTTGTCTTAACTTGAGAGGGACACGGGGAAGAAGCAGAAGTGCTTCATTTTAGGTATTGTACTTATACCCCAGGACTTACACTCTGTCTTTAAAAGTCTAGTTTATTTCAGTGATAAACCTAATATAGGACCTTAATTCCTGAAAGTGATATTGAGGAAAATAAACAAACAAAGAAAAATAAATAGCTACATTATGTCTTTCTTGGATTTTCTTTGTTGTGTTTGGTTTGTTGGAGGGCTCTTTTGTGGGTTTTTTTCTTTAATACAGTGAAGCAAGCTAAAAAAACACTAAAGGAAAAAAGATTCTATTTTTCTAGGATTTGTTTCTTAAAAATATTCTTTTTTTCACCAGAGCCCCTTAAGTAATACATTTTTCTTTAGAAAAAAAGTAACATTTTCTTTTGTCTGTTTCAGTTAATATTATGATCTATGACTGTCAGTTTATGCATTGGACTTCGAAACTACTGGTAACTCATCAAAAAAAAAAAACTTTAAAGAGTCTTTGCTAAACTGAATGAATTACATAACATACCAGATGAAATTCATCTCTATCTAAAGTAATAAAGTTTTAACAATGTGATAAAAAGAAATCTTAAATGTTTATTTAATGAGAGTCCATTAGATTTTATTCTCACCAGATCACATCTGCTATCTGCTCAATTCCTTCATTTTACCACTAGTTTTATGCCTAAACCCATTTGTTTATTGTCATCTGAGGAGTATTACAGTTTGTCTTGTTTACAACCCAGGTATCTTAAAGAAAAATGTGTCCAAACCTAGGAGAGAATAATTTCTGAATTTCTCCATTTCATAACTACCTGGCTGAGAAATTATCTGTAGTGGTTTAAATCAAAAACTGAAGAAAGAAGAATTCACAAGAATTTTTCTCTCCAGTTTTTCAGAAATTCTAGTGTAAGTTTCCTGAAAATCACTTAATTAAAATAGGTACAACTTTTTTTGTAGATCTGAGCTCAATCTGCAGAGAGAAATCAAGAAGCCTGGGTGAGATAGTATTACAATTTCTAGGAAGAGTTAACCTCCTCAAAACAGGATCAAGACCAAGCAGAACCAAAGCAAATCTGCCTGCAATAACATCTTTAAGATGCTAGAGGATGACTTTGTAGGTTAGCAGTTGAAACAAAAACATGGAAAGAGTCTAGTCCCTGCTTCCAGAATATTGATATATTTTAGGTAATAATGGTGAAACATCATTAAAGGAATGAGTTCTCTCTCCACTTATGTGCTGCAGAAAAGGTGAACAAGACACATTAAATGAATATTCTAATTAAAATAAACCAAAAAATTGTATTTTGAGAAAAATCTCAATTTTGACAGTATGTGGTAGTTGATTCCAGGACAAAGTGTTAGATAAAGTCCCTTTCTGGTTACATGTTCCAGAGTGCTCAGCATTCTGAATATTGAATTATATTTGGTCAGGAATGAAAAAAGCATTTGAATGGTTTTGTTAAAAAGCTTCTTCTGAAAATGTGAATGTGTTTTCTGGGAGTTCACATCACTACTGTGTCTGTACTGAATACTGGAGCACAGCAGCCTGACAAGCTAAGTCCATTCATTAACACACTGAAGTCTCAATTTCTCTAAGTTTTTCACTAAATTCTCATCTATTAAGAGCTCATTTTTAACTTAATAGCTGCACAGAAGGGTTTGTATTATTCTGCAGCAGCCCTGTACAGGTAACAAGGACAAGTCTTGTGTTTGTGTTCCAGATTCTGTCTTCTAATGTTTAGTGAGATTAGATGATAAATTTCCATATAAAAATTAGATTAACCTCTCTGGGTTTTTGTATTTATTTCTGTTAGGTCCATCCAGCCAGTCTATAAATCCCTAAAATTCTCTGTGTTTCATGTGACAAACAAAACAATTTGTTATATAGAAATAATCTGAAAGTCTCATTCATGACCATCAAACAATGGTTTTGTTCTTGGGTAACTGGACAATCAAATGTTGCTTGATTAGGTTTATAATTACTAGTGGCTGTCTCATTATGAAAAGCTGCTGGTATTGATGTGCCACTTGAACTTATCCCTGTATCACGAGTAAGTGGGAGTAAACATCAGCAGTACAAACTGCAAATCAGTCCCACTGTTTGCTTGAAAAGGAATTTAAAAAAATACTGAAGAACAAAACAAAATGTTTCTTATTCTAGGCAATAATATTCTGGATTTTTATTTTAGCAATCTTGTGCTGCATTCCCCAGGAGTTCTGATTTAGTCAAGCCAACACCCAATAAGGAACTGGAGTTTTTGCAGGAGGACCAATCGGGAAATAACACCCAAACCAGTGGCCACACGTGGACGTACCTGACAAAGCAGCACAATGCAGTCATCTGCTCAGTCAGACACAGAAGATAAACATGAATAACTGAAGTTATAATGAGCTACTCACATCCATCTAGAAGTCATATGAGAGATATTGGTGTCATCTAAATGGATGCATCTCATCCGAGAGGCATCTGAAATGTGTACAACAAAATGTAGACAGTGCCTATTTCTGTTTTTCTCACAGTAAGTAGTTCAGATTCTGATATTTTTCTTTAGTGTGCCTAAAGGTGCATGAGATTAATCCCATTCTAAGTGTTTCTTTGCCTAAATTCCCAAAGGGCATACCTTTACGGAACATGCCTAAATGGTACTGACAGTTTCAAGCTGAATATAACTGGGGCTGACTCATGTTTGATCTAATGTCTTAATGACCAAAACAACATAAGGTTGAACTTACCCATCACCACCTAAAATTTTCTACTTTGCAGCAAATTATCCTGTCCACAATGCTGTGGGCTATATAGGAATGAGAAACTCATGACAAAGCAAATATTGTGACCATTGTGCGACCGGTTAAGTTGCTTCGCTAAGCCTCTCATGTTAAAGCAATTGCTTCCACAGTTTTATAGTCATCTGACTAGAGGATGAAAATGAATCTAAAGTTTGGTATGACATACAAAA
>VWYI01045678.1:0-22884 GCA_013399455.1 Anthoscopus minutus
CTTTTGATTACATTTCGTACTGTAACCCACGACACTTACTTAGCAGATTTTCTAGTTAGCTTCAAATTTAGATGCACATATATGCAAACCAGTAAGGTCAAGAATCAATGAAACTTGTAAGCAAACCACACCATCTCTTATGAATAGAAAATCTGAGGCTTGCAAATCCATAACACTGTCATCAAAAAACCAAAAAATACCTTCAGATGTGATAGGTTTGTGATCTAAAGGCATAATTGATACTTTGTACTAGCTATTTTGACTTGCGTTAGCAAAATAATTTTACTTTTTTAGAAGAGTAATTTTTTGATCCTGCTGCCTTATCAGCCAAAGTTCATTAGCACAGAAACAATGAACAACATAGACCTTCCAAACTGCCTCTTTCATGGCAAGGTAATGACTCTCTCATGGTATTTCATGGTAGTACAGAGAATTAAGAATTTCTTTTGAGCAGAGAAACTAGGAAAAATACATTTGGGGTGCCTATGACAACCGTCTACTCAAGAAAATAGCAGGGAAACAAAAATACCTTTTGCTTCCTTCAGTAGTGAAACAGCTGTGGGTTCCAGGCAGGCTGCACAGCCCCAGCAGCTGCAGGTGGGAAGAGGGGACAGCAGTAGGATGCCCCACACTGCCTGGGTGTGCACTGTTCTCCTCTGCTTCTTCTGTGCACTTGTTCACACAGAAACAAAAGAACAGCTTCAGCTTGCTCCCTGCCAGGTGCTTAAATGCCTGTAGTCCCTGTACTACCAGAAAGCCACCAAGGCATAGCAAACCACTCCTGCTTAAAGTCACACAGACCAGAAGGATAGACTCAGATTTAAATTGTATGCACCTATCCATATCTATCTATAAATTGGGGGGGAGGGAAGAAATAAAAAAAACTTTCTTGTTTTTATATTTTTCTCTCACATATGCTTTGGAATTAAAACAATTCTGTAACAAATAATTTTTTTTTTACAATTTTGGGAGCTACTTAAGAAAGATGATTGTGCGCACTCAAACACACTCTTCATATACCCTCTCCATTATTTTTCCCGTTTCTCCTTCCCTTCTTGCAGGGTCATGGTTATGTTGTTCCTTTACACACTGTACTCCCTGCACAGGTCCTCGCAAGGAACGAGCGATGCTGCCTGGCTCAGGTGACATTTTGCTGATGTTTGGTTATTTTCATGCAGCCATGTCTGAAAGTGTTTCTTCCATTATCAATTTTAGCCTTGACCTAAAGCTTCCCGAGATGCCAGTGGTCTGTTGTCAAGCTGGAAAGGTACAGTTTGTGTCCAAGTGTTTCACCTAAAAGTCAAGGTAGAAAGCACATGGGAATTCCTAAGTGTGTGTGGGGAGGGGAGGAGGGTGGAAAGGGAAGGTTTCTGTCCTCAGGGCCTTACTGGGGGCTCTGCTGCCCTGGCTTTTATCAACTTTCATTCACACAGCAGCAGGTTACACAGCTCTTACCACCCATCTCCCTCTCCTGCCCCAGCCCACACTGCTGCCTGCTGTCACTTTGTATGTGACACCTCAGTCCTTTCCTCCAGCCACCAGCCTCATTCCCTCTGCAAACGACTCCGGCCAGTGCTGAGGTGTTGGTCCAAGGGCCAGTCACACCGCAGAAACAACCACAGAGGACACACAGGGTCAGCGTCTCAACAGAGCAGGCCAGGGAAGACTTACACGGAATGTAAGAACAGGCTTGAACAGTGCGGACGGAGGCCAGCGTGTTGCTTGTAACGAGCACGCGAAGCTAAGACACAGGGTGGTGCAATGGCCCTGCCCCAGCCCTTCCTACAGGGGCAGAGCTTGACAGACCACACAATGCCGCACTGGAAATCTCTGGAAAAAAGTGTTCACACCTAGTCCAGTTTCTCCAGACCCCACCCATTCTAGCTGGAAAAACACCTGTCTTGCTCACAAGTGGGCGCTGGATACCTCGGGCACCCCCAGCTTAGAGAGGGCCGAAGTTGCTGGCGCTGCGGTTCGCAGCCACTGAGGGACCGAACTCTCGGCCAGCCCGCACCGTACCCGTGCAACAGCCAGGCCAAGCCGGACAGCGCCCGGAGCCACCCTGTGTTCCGGCGGCATCCTAGAGCTCACGGCACAGGACCGCATGCCGATGGTTCTTGGACACATCCAGTGAGGAAGACTACATAGGCTCTCGGGGCAATCTGTTCCAGTGCTCAGTCTGGAAATAAGTTTTTCGCCGTATCCCAGTGGTACTTCCTGTGCACCGCTGGAAGAGCCAGGGTCTGCTTGGTGGTGCCAAGCAACAGCACCAGAGGCAACGGGCAGAAACTGACGCTCAGGAAGTTCCACCTGCACGAGGTACCCCAGCACTAGTGTGTTCCAACGCGGTTCTACCGGGGCCCCGCGCAGCCGCGGTGCTGTGTTCTGTATTCTGTGTTCTGTGCCCTGTGTTCATCGCAAATCATGCTGCTGTGCCAAGGCCGATTCCGCGAGCGGCGACGAAGCTGGGCTCAGGCTGAAAACGCCTTTCGTCCTGCCCGATGCCGTCAACCGCGGCCGCCAGCGCCGTCCCGCAGGCAGCAGGGCCCAGGGCCCGTGGCCGGGAGTGCGCAGGCGCGGCACCGCCTCGGGCTGCGCGTCACTTCCCGGTTGGGCCGGCGGCCCGTGGCGGAGCGCGGCCGTGTCCTCGTCCCGCCCCATCCCGACCCCGGTGCGGCCCTGCCCAGGGAGGGCAGGCATGGAGAAGCTGCGGCGGGTGCTGGCCGGGCAGGATGACGACGAGGAGCAGGGACTGACTGCGCAGGTACGGCCCGGCCAGAGCCCGCTCTCCCTTCCCCTCTCCGGCGGGGGTCGAGCGGCGTTAGAGCCTCCCCGCGCAGGGCCTGTCCCGAGGTCCGTGGCTCGGGCGCTGCCGTGTTCCCTGGCTGCCTTCCCCCGTCCCTGCCTGCGCACATGTACACCCCGCTTCCCGGTGCCCGCCCGGCCGTGTCAGGGCGGGGCAGAGACGGGCAGGCAAAAGAGAGACCAGAGTTTGCGGCGTGCTCCTAGGGACCAGGGCTGTGGGCAGTGAGCTCTGCCCGGAGGATGAGTTTTGGCGAATTACTCTTGAATGAAGCTTTTGGCTATGTTGGTGGCTTGGGGTCCTTCGGTTTCTACAAGGTTTTCTCGTGCTTAAGTAGGGAGTTCGAACCAGATAACATCCCTTCCAACGCAACTGAGTCTGCGATTCGGTGTAAATTGTTTTCCCATTCCCTTATGCCCTTAAATTTGCAGAAACAAAGGTTTTCTTTAGACAAACATCGTTTTGTGTGTATTCTGCTGAAGGTACTTTTTACCCTTTGAGTTTGGCTTAATTTTTGTTTCTTCCCACTATCTTCTTACTCGTCGTCAGCAGTTCTTTTTTTGTTTTCACTGTGTTTGAAGACCATTCATTCCTGAGAACTAATCTCTAAGTTGCAGCAAAGTTGAGCATGCTTACAAAGAACTATTTATTACTTTAGCTCCCTCTTAATTCATGTGACTGCAGGTCAAAGTGACCCACATCAAGGAATCTTGCTATTGCTTGCTACTTCCAGGGTGCTGGAGCATGGTGGAGGAGGCACATGGTGGAGGAGGAATGTAGCTGGGATCTGAGCTGTGGCTTAACAGACCTTGGGGAACCAGCACAACCTGAGTATAGCTGGCATAATATTAGTTCTAGCAGCTTGCTGCTGGCATGCTTCACTTGGTTTTGCACTGAGTTGCCACCAGTCTTCAAGGTTCATGAATTTGGCCTCTCTGCCACAGCAAAGCAGCTAAATTGTGTCCACTGATTCTGGGAGCAGTGTAGAACCTGTGCCCTCTCACACCAGAGCTGGCTGCCAGCATTTGGGAGGGATGCTTCACCTTCTGCTCTTCTTAGGATTATCAAGAAAATACTTACATTCTTGTTTATCTCAGTTCAGTTCCAAGAGATTTTATTATTCTGCCATCACCAGGCACATTTCACGCAAGGCACATGATAGTGACAATGGAGTTTTCCTTTACTTGATGCTGTGATAGTTGTTTTAAGATGGCAGTCAGTAGATAAATGCCTATGTATTTAATACTTTTATATTTGAGTTTTATATCCTGAGGATAGAACTGAGGTAAGAATGTGTTTAATTTGTTAATTGTCATTAATTAAACTATATAGGATATCACTATTGCATGTAGTGATATAGCCAGAAAAGGCTGTAAATAAGAAAAATCTGCCTATACTTAAAGCCTGTCTGGTATAACTGTGTCTTTGGTGCAGTGCAAAGGAGCTTCATGCTGAGATGAGCCAGAAAGATCTTTAAAATAAAAAAATACCCCCTGACTTAAAAAACAGTCAAGTGTTTAGGTCAGGCAATTTCTCAGCTGTATTTTTCTCTCAAGGTGGCAATGTGTTTGTAGAACAGGGGAAACCAGGCCTCTTTTTAGAGAGGAAATTCATATGTGACATTCACCAAGGCCAGAGCTGAGTGGTGCTGACTATTTTTGAAGTGTATGTATTAGAGTAGAAAAGTATGTGCACTCATGCAGAGAGAACTCTTGATAAGAGGTGAGGCTATCAAAGAGTGAGGTTATGCACTGTGTGTGGAAAATCCTCAGCCATTTTAATGGTCTTTCTGAAGACAACTCATGTTTGGATGAAAACAAAGGCCATCTCTTAGGAATATCTGGCAGTTATGTAATAGTCATCATATGGTTCATGTCCATAGATATCCCTGTATTCCTTCCCTTGATGTTTGCAGAACCATTATAATGAAGTCACAAGTCATTCCTGCTAAGTTGAAAGAAGACAAGTCTATAATGAAAGAACTGTGTGATGATTCAGTGAAGTCTTTCTGTACTTTCAAAACTCTTCAGATGACCAGCTGTTTCTTGCTGCAATTAGCTCTGTTATTCTAAATTTATTAAAAAAAAAAAACAACCAAAAAACCAAACCAACAATAAAGGAATTAGTTCCCAAAAAAAAAATCAATAATAAATAATGTAGCAGTGTTATGATGTTTTCAGGGCAGCATTACGCTGTTTAGTTTTATCAACAACAAAACTAATGTAAAATCAGTCCATGTCACACATTGGATGTTGAATGACACCTGACAACTGCTTAAAGCACTCAGCAAGATTTCAACAAAGAGGAATAGACTAGGTATTTCTTTTATTTTTATAAGAAATTTTATATTACAGTTCTTATATTACATTTCTTATATTTTGTTTCTTATGTTACACTTGTATTTTGCTCTCAACTGCTGATAGAAATACATAAAAGAAGGCTTGTTAAGGAAAGATGAGAATATATCTCTAGAAATACTTTTCTCACTATGACTTAGAAACTCAATTCTGCAATTTACTCAACGTTTTTGAGTTTTCTCCATTACTTGCATATTCAAATTACTTCATTACTCCATTACTTGCATATTCTGGGAAAAGATGTAATTGTTAGCTTCTAGAATAGTAAAATCAAGTGGTTCTGTTTTTCTGTTTGCCCACATGGAAAACTGTTACAAGATCATTTATATATGGGGAGAGCCTAGGTGGGTGTTTGGAACCACAAGACATATTTTTGATCAAAAGCAGCCTTGTGGATTATCATTCATAATGTTTATTGTGTGTCCATTACAAACTGTTCAACAGAGATGCTGTTACTGACACTTGCAACCTGTGTATCAGGCTATTGCAAGGCTGTTCCTTATGTTTCAGAAAATCTCCACTCCAGATTCCAGTTTCCACTTAGGGTTTCCTCGTGGTTTTTGGATGTCTTAGTAATTTCTTTCATATACTATTAGCTTGAAATAGCCTGTAAATAAAAAAGCTTTGCTTCCTGCCCAGGAGTTTGGAATTAAAGTTTAGCAGCAGAAAACTAAGGATTTCCTTTTGTTGATTTCAGTTTAATTTTTCTTTTGCTTGTTAGAGACAAGCTGACAAGCAGTATAGCAAGAAGTGTATGTTTTACAGGAACTCCCTTGGCACCACTACTGTGTAGTTCTCCACATGAGCTACAGATGTGGAACATGCCTGACAATTTTTTCAGTCTCCTAAGTAAGAGCTTTTGGTAATGTAAATACCATAGACTGCAATGGCAACTCTTTTTATCTGAAGTCTGAGATTAGCTGTATAATTTATGTCAAATGCACAAAAAGAATCTTTAGCACCTTTGCATTGTTTCCTGCTTTTGTCGCAAGGGCTTCTTGGACTTCCTTTTTCTTAGAGTTCATAGTCTCTGAGAACCTAAGCTGTTGCCTCAGGGTCTGTAGTATAGAAATCACTGCCTGCAGCACATGTGGCAGGACACAAGCAGTGTTAGAATCTCAGCTTCTAGAGTGAGCCTGTCATTTTAGCACAAATGTGTCTGTGGTTCACACAGCTGAACTGTGGATCTGTAACTCAACTTTTGCAGCAAGGTGCTTCTCTGCAGCTTTGAAACAGGAGTCTTGGAAAGGCAATTGAGTTCCATTGCTTCCATGAAACCTAACAAGTACAAATTGTAGAATATCCTGACTTGGAAGGGACCCACAAGGACCATTGAGTTCAGTTCCTGGCTCTGCACAGCACCATCTCCAAGAGTCGCACCCTGTGCCTGTGAGCGTTGTCCAACTTCTTGAGCTCTGTCAGGCTGGTGCTGTGACCACTTCCCTGGGATCCTGTTCCAGTGCCCAAACACCCTCTGGGTGAAGAACCTTTTCCTAATATCTAGCCTAAACCTCCTTTCATAGCTTCAGCTGTTCCCTTGTGTCGTATCTCTGGTCAGCACAGAGAAGTGATCCGAGTCTGCCCCTCTGCTTCCTCTCATGAGGAAGCTGTAGACTGCACTGAGTTCTTCCCTCAGTCCCCTTATGTACTAGGGACTAAGAAAATGCATTACCAGATCCCCAGTTTCAGGTTTCAAACATAGCATTAAATAGGTTCAGCTTGGCAACTTAAATGGTGACATACTTGGGAATGGTTGGAAGGATGAGCCTTCATTTTAATACCATTTAATGTATTTAGTCTTATTATTACACAGAATGCTCTGGCAGCCCTCATGCCACAGCTTATCTTCCTGTAGTTCATGTGCGTATGTTGTCAATCAGTTTTTAAGAGTTAAATCCATAAAATGTATCAAACTTTTTGGGGTTTGTGATATTTTTTGCTCCAAGCCTTTGTGTGGTTCTCTTATTTCTTGTGCAGGTTTTATTTTCACCTCTTAACTGTAAGGGATTTAAATGAAGATAAAGCTGTTTTCAAATTTATTAGAAGAATGAAATCTCCTAGTAGTCACTTCAGGAGCGCTATCAGATAATAAGATTAGAAGTAGAAGAGCAGTAAGTGGCAGCCATGAGCCTGATGCACCTGAATAAAGGATTTATCTTCATTCTTTCCCTGTTTTATAGGCAATTAAATGTGTGTGTTTGGTTTACTGATATTATTGGCCTATCTGCACTTCATTTCTGAAAACAGATGGAAAGGATTTTTACTCTCTGTGTTTGTGTGATTTGTTGTTTGCATTTGTTGCGATTAGTTGCGTGAATAGGTGTAAAGACATGATTGAAATGGGTATGTGTGCTACCAGTTATTCCTACTCTTCTTAAAAATGCAGGCATTCAGGACTCTGACCATCAAATATTATTTAAAATACTAGTCCATCATTCAGTTACTGGTTTTGTCTGTTTCTTTAATGCATACATAAGGATAAAGTGTTGGACCTAACAAGGTAAGTTGCATCTTCTGACCTTTGGAAAGTTCTGGCATCACAGGACATTTATGTGTGCGTGCATATGGCAGTTTTTTATTACACTAGATGCAGATTCTTCATTTGTACAGATGTGAAATAAGCAGTAACAAAATTTCCTTGGTTAGCTTGCCATTGCCTGAAAGAGAAATTTCTCAAGAGATAAGGAGAAATATCATACTCATTGGCTAGGGAAGGTCCATCATGTATATTTGGTTAATAAGACTTGATTAAAATACCTGTTGACTACATAACGAGGGCAAGTTTGCCTGTGACATCTGAACAAATAGGAAAGTTGTTTTTTTAAAGTCATTTTATGTAAGCTGAAGCAACACTTCACTTAATAGGCGAGTTTAGAACAGAAAGTACATTTAATTGTGGTGACCTGGAGTAAGATGAAATGCATTGTTCTTACAGCATGGGTGGAGATGAGCTGAGCATATTTAACAAATCACTTCTGTTGAAAGGGGCCTTTCTGCCAGATACATAGCCCTGCCTCTTTCCTTACATCAGCCCTGCTGCTTTTCTGACAGCTTGCAGAGCTGGCTTGGCTCATTAGCCAAGTCATCAGAATAGAAGGAAACGAATTCTATTCTAATGCCAGGAGTTGTGTCAGATAGCTCAGCATGTTAGGTTCTGGGGTTGTTTTGGAGGAGCAGGAAGTGCAATCTTCCCTTTCAGCAAGTTAGCTTAGTCTAATGTGACAAACTGTGTTAATCTGCCTACACCTTCAGGAAGGTAACTGGAACAGTAATTTAAGTTGTAATGCTTGCAGTGGATTCTGGCATTAATATGTACAAGGGATCCTCTCTGGTAGCAGGCAAAGCTGATAATGTCTACAGAAGCCAACAGTGTTGCACAAATGGATTCATTCCTCTACAAATTGCTGGAAGGTCCATTCAATCTTTTGTTTTGGTACAATTGTGACTATTTTCAGTTGTGTGGTGATAAAAATATTTGTGTGAAAATGAAGCAGCATTTATTGCATGCCAGGATATACCTTTATGGGTTTTGTCTTTTTTGTTTGTTTGTAAATATGTTTCCATATGTTCCAGATTGATAATATGATTTTGTAATATGAAAGAATTAATATGCAAGCAACTGTTAAGCAAGGTAAAATAATTATTTCTGGTTAAAAATGATTTTGTTTGAAATTAAGGATTTCTGTGGAAAAGAAAAAATATTCTTTGGATTGTTCTAAACTGAGTTTGTGATATCCTCTTTTTTCTCTCTTCTTATTAAGGTACTTGATGCCTCAACACTCAGCTTTGGTACTCGAGTCAGATGGTTTGCCATATGCTTTGTTGCTGGCATTTTGTGTTCTTTTCTTGTAAGTAATTTTTTGACTTGTGCTTTATTACTGTTCTACAGTTGAACCTCATTCATATCCCTACTTTATGTTTGATTCTGTGTTTGCTTTATCCTGCATTCAAAATTTTGTATTTATTTATTTAACTGGACAGTAAATGTATAATTGGCTGTTGATCTCTAAATTATGATTTTGGCCATTTTTCTTCCAATTACAGAGGAGATGTAGCGTAATGCATTCTCGTACTAAAAGGTTTGAACACTGACAAAATATTTTGTAACTGCTCTATTTTTGTAACTGGTGTATTAGGAAAGAGGTGCATATTTTATTTTTATTCTCTCCAATTAAAGGAAAAAAGATGGGGGAAGCTTGAAAGGTTTTTAAAGGCTGGAGAAACACAAGTGTAGCGTGTCACAGTCAACAAATCAATAGGTGATGACTGGTTGTGTGATGGTTGTGTGTTGACACTTGAAAAACCTGCTGCACTCCTGGTGGTTTTACAGTCAGCAAATAATTTGTTCATGCCTGAACGTTAGGGGCTGGCAGGGGTCTGCAGTCTGCAGTTAAGAGTTGAGATTTATTAATTGCTTGGCTCTGTCAAAATCTGACACAGGTAACTTGCACTAGAAGGCAGTTTTTCAGCTGCATTGCGACTCCCAGAAGCAGCTGAAAAAACATTGGGCAGGTCCTCCACTTTTCTTTCTTCTGTCTTTTCCTTCCTCCCCCTTTTCTCACCCCTCCCCCTTCCTCCCTCCCTCTTTCGTCTTCTTTTCCTTTCTTTTCACCACAGATTTCCACTGAAATCGCTATTGAGTAGAATGCAGTTGCTTTTTTGTTTGGTTGGGTTTTTTCAGGACACAGTATGCAGACCACAGTTTGTTTTGCTTCTAGTGGAGGCTCTATTTAGGCTCAGACAGGCTGAGAAAGTTTGGTCTGTACAGCCTGGGGAAGAGGAGGTTGCATGGAGACCTCATACCAGCCTTCCAGTATCCGAAGGGGGCCTACAGGGAAGCCAGGAAAGGGCTCTTGCTCAGGAGCTGTAGTGATGGGACAGAGAATAATGGGCACAAATTGAAAACAGGGATACTTAGGTTAGATATAAGGAAGAAATTCTTTGTTGTGAGTCACTAGAACAGGTTGTCCAGAGAAGTTGTGGATGCGCCATCCCTGGCACTGTTCAAAGCCAGGCTGAATGGGCTTTGAGCAGCCTGGTCTGGTGGGAGGTGCCTCTGCCTATGGCAGTGGCAGTTGTATCTAGGTGATCTTTAAGGATCCTTTTCTATGGCTCCTTTTCTCTCTGATCCTCATAGGGAACTGTGATCAGCAGAAGGCTTTGAATTTTTTTAAGCTCAGTGGAAAGAAGAGATACCAAGAATAAGAATTTTAAAATGCTTCTGTTCAGCTTCAGTGTGTATTTAGGCTGCCAGTCCAAATGGTTGATTGGAGGAGAAAGGAGATGGTGTGGCTTTATGACATTTTGTCTTGTGTGCAGACGTGTAGGATGTACGCTGGGGCATTGTAGCAAAAGTGAAAGTGTTGTGAAATAGAATATAAACAGTACAAATAAATGTGTTCAATAATATAAACAAACATTGCCTAGTTATAAAACTATCTAGAAATCCGGTGAACCAACACATTGTTTGCCAGCAGGTGGCAATAGAAGTGTGCTGGGTAGTGACTGCTGCAACTCTGAAAGCTGTGTGCTCTGCTAGTGTATGTCAGAACGATGTTCTTCATAGTATGAGGTTGTATTTATAGACTATAATATCTAAATAAATTGAATTAACTAGATGCAAACATACCAATAATCTGTCTTTCATAGGGAACAGCATTGCTATGGCTCCCAAAAGGGATCAAACTTTTTGCAGTGTTCTACACTCTGGGAAATATTGCTGCGCTTGCCAGGTATGATTTCTTAGTTATTGGTTTTAAAAAAGTACCCTTCTTTTCAGCTACATTTGCTTTTGCTTTTATTCTAGAGTGCTATGTTGTGTCTAAATAACATTTTTATATTGAATGCTAATAACAAAAACTTGTTTGTTTTACAGTTTTGTTGTTTATCAGTTGCCTTACACACCTGTTCGTGGACACATCATAACTGTTATTTGAAGTATGAATAACAAAGTGCTAGTTGAATATTTTGTACTTTTTACAGCTAAATCCTTCTGCCAGGTACAGAAATACCTCAGCTTCAGGAGAAAACTGGTAGTCTGCCCTCTGTGTGGATACTGTGTTACTGGAAGAAGCTTTTTGATTTTAACAGAGAGATAGATTATCCTGTTTCCAAGAAAACTTTCAAGAAGGAAACATTCAGGAAATCCTTATTTTGACTGTAAAGCTGAAGGCAGAATCTAAAATTTGCTCATAGTGTGTTTTTAAACTCTCTGATTCTTTGAAGTGTTGTCCGCATAACAGTTAGTCCTAAAAGATTTGCGGAAAGGACCCTCTTAATATAGAAAACTTTCCTTTCACAGTTTGAAAGAAACATAAGAAACAGCTTAAAGTCCGTAAGGTATTTCCAATTTCTGTTTGTCCTCCTTCTCTTATTATCTAAGTGTAGTTGAGACATGGTCATGGGACTCAAATCCCACGGAGGCTGGTCTTGACTTTCGTAGACTCTGACTTTAGTCAGGTAACTTTTGAGTCAAAGCATTGTTAATCTGTTGGAATTCAGGTAATGTGACATTAGCATTTGAAAAACATGAAGGTACTGCTTTTCTTCAACAAATTTGTTAGGATACAATAGTGTCTATACTGACATAGAGTATGAATTGTAGAACTATTCCATTTCCTACTAAAACGAGACAAAAAGTTAGTACTGGAGACAGGCAAAGCTGAGTGTTTGCCTTTCTCTCCCTTATCATACTCTTTATTCTTTGTTGTTGGTTTGGGGTGAGGTTTTTTGGTTGTGTTGTTTTTACCTGGTACTTTGATTGTGTTTTCACTTCTTCAAATTAAATGATTAAATTAAATTAAATTTTAGAAACTTAGTGCTTATCAAGTCTAATTGAGTTAAGAGGAAAGTTTTTACAGACTTGTATTTCTTTCAGAAGAATGCTGAAAAACTTTAGTCTGCACTCCAGCTAAAATTAGAAGAAAAAAGAGGCTGATTTTTTCCTTCAGTAGTCCCTTTGGATATAAAAACCAGGCAACTGTATTCTAAGAACAATAGGAGATGACAATGAAGTCCCAAACTGACAAGCAGATTTAAACTTTTCCAGGCTTATTTGTAAGTCTGTATTTAAACCAAAATGCAGTTACCACTCTTACTAGCCTGTTTAATCCCCTCTAGCTTGTTTTTACTATTATTTTCTAACCATGAACATGAAAACAATGATATTTACTTGATTATTCGCAGGGATGATGAGTGTCTCTCTTACAGAGTGGTGTATCTAAAAGAATTATTCTGTTTAGCTGGAGGATACCTAGAATTTTTTTCCAGCCTTTCTTTCTGCTCTGTATGGAATCTCTTGTCTCTGAAGCAGCTCTTGTGATGTCGGGTCTTCTCAACATGAATCAGATTACAAACAATGCTTTTTGCTTTCTATATTTTTCATGTCTATTTTATGTGGCCAAAACTTAGCTCCTTTTTACTGTATTTTCCTCATCCTTATCCTTCCACTATTAGCTAACTAATATCTTCTTCTAGTTCTTCACACCCCTGTTTTTTGTCTTAATTTATTATGGCTCAGCAGATAAGATGAAAAAATATGGAGAAAAATTTAATTTAGTTTGCAGATAATTTGAAACTTACCTTTTTCTGTTGAATTGTGAAAATTTCTTTCCATTTAATATGGACATTTGAGGTCTGTCTACATAAGATAAAAAAAGTGAAGGAGATAGATGTGCAAAGTTGCTGATAGGAGAACATTTGGATGTGGAAGATTGAATTCTATTTACTGCTTGGAATGTGAATTCCCATATTTCTTTTGTCATAGAAGGCTTATGATTGGTTTCAGTAGGAAGCGCTAACAAACTCTTCCCTGCTTCATAGAATAGGAGTTAGACTAGGTTTTCTACTCTGTAGTAAAGCATTCAGACCACCACAACATTACAGGCATTTTAACCCTTTCATGAAATTGTTGCATTTTCTACAAAGCAGAAGGACAAGGAAGAAACTCATCTCAAGTATTTGAAGCCAGAGAATTACTCCTGAGGTTGTGAACTCTTAGTTCAGATGGCATTTCTTTGCATAAAAAGGTACAGCATGTGATGTTCCTGGTGGTTTTCATTCTCCCTTTAAATCAACTACAGAGTAGAAAAAAGCAGAAGGATTAATACAAACTGCTGAACTTTTTCCTGCATTTTTGCTTGCTGAGTTTGACTAAAAGAGGTAGAGCTTCCCTGTACTCTTGATTGTAGCTACCTGCATTCTTCCTGGATAAAAAATTTATTGTCAAACAAAAATTTTCTACAGCAGGTTGGTCTTTGTGATCCTTACGTTGTTTTGGCAAGTCAGTTGTTATAAGATCTTCAGCACAAAATTCACTAGACTTCAACTTGATAACTCTGCTATAATTATAATATTTTGTTTTAGTAATGTAAAAAGCTCTAACCACTATATTTGTTCTTATTATCTTTCCTGAAACCTTGGATATGATCTCATTTACTTCTGCAGTTGAGTTTTCTCTTTTTTTTTTCTTTTTCTTTCTTTTCTATTATGGTGCTTACTGTCTTAAAATAACAATCAAAACATCTTTGACCACCCACCCATCTCTAAATTCATCTAGAGCTACTTATAGTTATTGTTCAGTCTCCCCCCATGTTGTATCTCTTAGACATGATTTAAATTTAACTGTAGCTGCGCTGCTTTCTTGATTGTCTTTATTTATAAATGGTATTCAGCACCATCAAACAGATTATTAGTGGAAATGTGTCTATTCTTATTTGATTAAAGAGTTCATGAAAACTGATTTGCTTCTACGCTCTTCTGTTATTCCTTAAATATATCTTTGTCACACTCTCCTCTCTTATCTCAAGCAATATAAGTGTTCTTATATTTGCCTGTTACTTTTTTTTCACTATGGGAATATTTTGGAAAGAATTTCGTGACCAAGGGTGACTCATTTACTGTTTCCAGGGCTAAGTATTTCACCTTCTGTTCTAGTTAGTCTCTGTTGCTAAGCACTGAAATATCTTTTTTAAAAACCTTTATAGTCATCTGTCTGTTGGAAAACTGGTTAATTAGCTACTGTCTTTTAGAAAGAGTTATTTGAAAGTGATTTACAATTTGTTATATTTTTTCTCTCCTATTAGTACATGTTTCCTGATGGGGCCAGTGAAGCAACTGAAAGCAATGTTTGATCCAAAACGATTAATAGCTACGATTGTGATGTTGGTAAATATACTGTGTTTGTTTCCTTTTATTAAAAAGTTTTGCTTTAGCCTCAAAGCTGAATTTGATGCTTTTCTAGAGGGAAGTTATTTCTCAGTTTGCCTCTTCCTTCGGCAGAGAAATGACACTCAAGCTGTTAAGCTCTGTATGTCACAAAGATCATCTAACCTCTTTTCTATGAACATGTGTGGTTTTGTTGTTTATGATTTTTTTAATTAATCATTTGGAATAAAATATTCCTATGAAATATTTCTTAATAAATGCTAATAGCAGATTAATTATTTTTAATTTATTTTCTAAAATACTTCCTTCAAGAACAAGGGAAGAGACATTTTTAGCTATTGTGAAAAGTCAGTGGCCACCAAGTGTAGCTTACTTGACATATGGTTTTTTGGCTGCAGTTTGGTCTATAAAGGTCACTGGTTCAGTGCTTTCAAAGCAACAGAGAAAATTAATTTATTTCCCCAAAGTCTGAGAGCCCACATATTCAGCTTTGAGATTCTCCATTGTGACATCCCTGGCTCCTTTACTCACATGACCATAATTTCTTCTTCCAGGAGGATGGAAAAAAGCCTCCCTAGTATCAGGATTCCTGTCCCAAAACTCTGTTAGGTGGTTAAAACAACTTTCTCCCCTTGCTGCTTCTTTGTTTAATACTTTTCTCTCTTGTTCCTGCTGATTTGTTTCAACTTTTATTTTTGAAATGTAGTTGGCTTTCTTATTCTTCCTATCATATAACTTGTTTTTCTAGTTTAGTGAGTAAGAAAGTCTTCATAAATTATTACTGGATGGCTGTTGGATGGAGATTGCATGTTCTTCCTCTCACACACCCACATAAAAATAGTTATAATCTCATTTAAGAAGCTTATTTTTGCCCCTGTCCTTTGGGGAAGTGACTTGATTATTACTTGGACTCCAAACCTTGTTCAAGAGGTATGTTTTGTTTTTATTGATTGCTTTTGTTTTGTTCTGTCATTATTTTCAACTCAAGCCAAAATACAGATCCTAGGAAGGTGACATTTTGTAGGCATGAATTAAAAATGTCCAAGAATATCTCCAGTTCTCCTAGAGTGTGTATTTGCTGAGCCTGAATTCTCCAACACTTACAGCTGTGGGCTTTTTCCAATGAAACTGAGAGCCTAAGCCAGACACTTAAAGCAGGCACAAAAATCATTTTGCTCTGATGATTCTGTCATCCACTGTGCTCAGACATGGTGACAAAGAAAATAACTTGCTTTGAAGGCTGTAAAAATAAAACACATCAGGGAAATGGAAAGAGAGCAGAGAGGAGAGCTAACATCACAGACATACCTGTGCAGAGAGGCTACCAGCAAAGTTGGAAAAATAAGAATGAGAGGTTTCATCTAATAGTGAACATGAACATTGGATGAGAGCTAAGACTTGTAGTATGGAAATTTCAGTAAAACAAAGAACTGTTAAATTTAAAGTTTTGAAAACTTTGAATGAATTTGACTGTTTTAATCCCCATCCTAACACAAAGCTAGAATTGTAGGCAGTTCAGGAGTCACAAACATGTTTGAAAAATTTCAAGAGTGTGTTACTTTTCTTCCTTTCAATAAAACACCAGTGCATGTTTTTTTCAAGTGAAAATTAATTTGTAGTTTTGTTCTGTTTGGTATTATGTGTACTGAGAAATGGAGGAAGCTAGATAAGATCTAGTGGAAAACTTCTAAGTGATGGTTAAGCTTGCACAAACGGTGTGTTCATTTGGTGTAGTAAACCGTGTCATTGGTACACTCCATCCAAAGTGTTTAAGTACCTCGAACAAAGCTTCATGTGAGCTTTTTCACTGTACCTGAAGCAGCTGCTCCCTAATGGACTCTTCAGTAGTGTCAGAAGATGAAAAAGCACTGGCAGATGAGGCATAGCCTGTATTTTCCAGATCCTGTAATTGAGAATGGGTGTTTATTATAAAGGGCTGTTCGTAGCGATGCACACATCTTTCTTGTCAGTGACAGGTGTTGTGAATACCAGGTTCAAAATGATAGTATGTACTGTAATAAGAGAGTAGCAGTTACCAGACTTCTTGATTCCTTTCAATAAAGCTTTATCATCTAGGCCCACCTCTTAATAGAACCAACACATAAGGGTGCAGTTTATGGCTTATAACTCTTGCTGATTCCTCAAGTCAACTCCTGCCTTGTCTTTCTTTCAAGACTTGTCCCAGCCCTTCTGGCCATGCATACCTCATACTGTCCTTTGAAAAACACCATGGAGTTCATCATATAGTCACTGTGTGATAGATTTTGGTTCTGCTTGTTTCATAAATCAATTTTCAAGTTCTGATTGCCCATTGAAAACATGGAAATGGTTACTGTACTTGCTTCATTGTGTATTTGAGTATTCATTCTTTTTTTTCTTTGTTTCTCCTTCTCACCCCAGCTTTGCCTAATATTGACTCTGTGTGCTGTATTCTGGGTAAGTGAGAATATTTTCTAAAACACAGTCTCGGTTATTTTATTAATGGTATTGTAGCTTTAAGAGACAGTTCAGTAGTGGAGGAAAGGTAAAATCATGTGTGATGTTTTTGTTGTCGGCTGCAGTTGAGCTTAGGTGGAGTGGTGAGCCTGCTGGCTGTAAAGCAAATGCATCCTTCCACCTGCATGTGATGTAGATGAGAATGCAAAATCTAGAGCATGAGGTTCAGTCTGCAGACCTCTGGAATAAAAACGAAGAGCGAGATCAAATATTATTTTGCTTCAGTGATGCATACTGTCATCAGAAAATATCAGAGAGTGTATAGCTGTCTTTAAAGCCATGGCTACAGAATATTAACCTGGTTAAGACTACAGAAAAAAACAGAAGTATCTTCAAGCATCTTGATTGAAAACTAGCTGCGGTTGCATTCCATAGAATATGTCACTGGATTGAAGGTCCATATTTGCAGAAGTACAGTGACATGTTAACACTGATGTTGTTAGGTGTTTCCAAAGCTGGAAAAGGTTTACATAGCATGATGCTAGTGGAGTGATGGATAAAATGAATGGGAGTTGTTGGGAAAGAATTAGCAAATTAAGACAAGGAAATTCAGGTATTGTCAGTTAACTCAATTCTTGATTGAACAGTCTGTACAAATTGTTTGCAGTGTAGACTGGTATGGTGCTAAAGGAACTGATTTGCAGTATTTGCTTTATTTTTATTTAGTGGAACAAAAAGGGTTTGGCGATGTTATTCTGCATATTGCAGTTCTTGGCAATGACCTGGTAAGATTCTTAAAATTCCATTTAATTTCTTCTCCCTGCCCCTACACCCGCATGATTATAAACCTATATATATGATTCACATATAAGTGTGCCCAAATGCTAGCCTCAATCTGGTTTTCTCAGCTAGGTTGTGTAACTCCAGCAGAATCTATATTCAATCATCTTGCAAAAATGGTAATTTGAAGTCTATTCTGCAATGTGTGAACTTATCTAAAGCCTTATGAAAGGAATATATATGCAAAAAAAATTGCCATGCTTTTTCTATGTTGTGAAAGTAACAGTATATTCCTCTTTTTGAATTCTAACTAATTTTTTATTTTTGAAGTGAAAGAAATTGAAAAACATTTTCATAGGGTATGTCCTGCCCCAGGAATATACTGGGTAAAGAGTGGGTGGATGTGAGAGGGTGAATTTATTGCAGCAGGTGTTATGATGACCATGAGTGCATTCAGGGACTGGGTTTGGCAGTGTGTGAGTGCAGTCAGGTGAATGCTTGCAAGCCTGGCAGAAGTTCTGGAAGTTACTGCTCTGTCTGGAAGTTACTGCTTTTTCCACAGAGATCCATGCTTTGTGTCCTTGTCCCAGGTGAATTACTTGGTGCTCACTCTCAGGCAACCCAAGGTGACCACAGTTCTTGTTTGAACTTGCCCTGAATACACAGAGTCTGTATTGAATGTGGATCTGAGGACAAGGAACCATTTGTTCAGGACAGGGACTGTTGGGCATGGTGTTAGATAGAGGGAAGACTGCTAACTCAGACTGTGCTCCGTGTGTTTGCAGCAGACTGTTCACATTTGTTAAGTGTCCTAGGGTTTGGGGTTTGATCAGGCTGGACATGAGAACAGAACACTGCCCGTGGAGGCTTGTGAGAAGCAAGTTTCAGAGAATAATAGAATTGTCATCTGTCTGAGTGTCACAATTGTGGAATATTATTCATCCTTACAGCATGTATCTGTATTTAGTTACATAAATAATATAATTAGATGCATATTTGCATAGTCATTTAGATGGTCTTTTAAACTGGAAAAATTTGTCTCTATCATCTTGAATACCATTTTCCCAGAAATTGCTGTTCCTTTTGGATTTGCAATAGTAAGTCTATTTTTTAAGTTCATGTGCAATAGAAGTTATGAACTACATTAAAAAAATAAAAGAAAAAAACCCAACCAAACAAAGAAAAAGTAAACCACCAAATGCATATCACTATGTTTAGTTCTTGTCCAAACATGGCATCTTTTCTCTGGTAAGCTGTAAATTGAATAGGTAATCTTGTTTAAAATTTGGCATTTTACAAAAAATTTTACAAGTTGCTTTTATTAATGCAGGGCTAAAGCAAAATAATTTGGTTCTAGGAGAGATATGAACAGTCTACAAATATACTTTTTTCTTCTTTTTTTCAGGTATAGTCTATCCTATATTCCTTTTGCAAGGTGAGTCTGCCTAATAATTTTCATCTTAACAAAAAACAGTTCCCTTTATGCTGGGGCAGGGCAAAAAGTACTCTGGAAAAATGTAACATCCTCCCTTTTCTTTTAATTTTTAGAAAATGGCATAGCTAAACTTTAAAGTCGTGCTTAATATAAGCTTTAAATAGAAGTAAAATACATAGTAATTCTCTTTAATATATTTCTCTCTATTTCCACCGCTGAAAATGAATCAGGGTTTTGTTTAAGTAATGTCTCCAATGATTTAACAATACAGTGTTGCAATAGTAACTTTACTGGTACCAAAATTAAAGGTAACTTAAGGATCCAAGGTCCTAGTTAAAAGCAAACAAAACAACATAGTGGCGGCTTCTGTTTCTCTTTCTGAATTCCTCCATCGTTTTTAGGAGAGGCAAAGGCAACACCTTATCTTTGTTTTCATTCTGGCAAGCTCCTCTTCTCTTTCTTTCTTGTGTGTACAAAAAAGGAATGAAAGCAGACCAAACACATAGTGAAAACACATGCAAGTAATCAAATGTAAGAATCTGTTTTTTCTATGATTCATGTAAAGTACAGTTTGACCTTCCTGACAGAGGGATTTTTTTTAAAAAAAATTAGGCACTTCCCTATCATTTAATGAGGTTTGCTGTAGTTAGAGGTGTGGGGAAAAAGAGTACAAATCCCTATAATCTGATATTTTCCTGTAGCATCACCAAAACAATCTGTACTGTTTTTTTAAAGCTTCAGATTTCATCTAGGAAGGAGGATTTTTTTAAGATTGTCGTTTATAATTAAAGTGAGTAAAATAACTGAACTCAGGCTTCAAACTGTTGTTTTATGATTTCTGATAACTCAGGCTAACCTAGTCAAAAGTAGTATTCTGAATTCTTATAGTTCCAGTGGCCATGAGACTGTCTCAGTAGGTTCATTTCTTTTTTTGTCTTTTTTTTTTTTAAAAAAAAATGGCTTTCTCTAGAGAAAGCAAGTTAAGCTTTTGGTTTCTCTGACTTTTTCTTCTCTGCCAACAGTACTTCTAAGTTCTGGGCAGAAAAACATTAGGTTATATACATCAGTTAATTTCTTTGGATTGATTTATCTATTAGATTTTTTGAGCCAAATAACTGAATTTTATACAAACTGCTTTTAGTAATACTGTGATTTCTTTAGTGATTACTGAGTTATTTGCTTACATGTAGTGGTATCATAAATTTGTTCCAAAATTTATTTCCTTGCCTTGTTGTATAGACTGCCTTTCTTATGGGAACAATGATCTAAGCCATGCTAAGTGCCAGAGAAGAGTATTATGTCATTTGTTTAAAGTATTAATGTCTCTTGATTTCATGAAATTACCATTCCTTGGTTTAACTCTATTCATGGTTTGCTCTTCAGAACATTCTACTTGTTCATGGGTTTGTTGGGGTGGGGGTTGTTGGTTTCTGTTTGTTTTTTCCTAAATAAATGGTAGCTCTCTTGTTGGCGTGGCAACAAAAAGCCCCACCAAACCAGACCCAAATGAAAACAACAAATGCAGCAAAAGCAAAACTCATGCAGCTAAGTGAATTTAAAGAGTGATGATAGTATGTTTCTTTGTTTTTGAAGTTGACTAGCAACAGAATACAAAGTCCACTCCTAAGTAAGTTGTTACTTTTCTGGGAAAAGGAAGAATAAAGGAGACTAGAGGGAGTGATTTGAGTGTAACAGTCAGAAAACAGTTAATTGTTGATTGAAAAAAAATGGAACCCTCCAGATCTTCCAAACCTTAAGGGCTGAACCTTAAGCTCTCTCCATCCTGCACTGTCAGTGCAGGCTTCAAACCCTTCAGCCTGTGCTTTATTTCCTGCACTGTGATGGTCCAGCTCCAGTGTGGCTTGGAGCCCTGGCAGCTGCGCCTTGCTGGGCAGCCTTTGTGAAATCAGGCTCTGCGCTTTGCTCAGTGTGCTCACTGTGCCCCTTGCAGTGTGCTGCAGAGCACTTCCCAGTGCTGTGTCTGCATTTCAGCATGGCCTGCAATGCAAACAGCATGGAAAACCCTTGGTGCTGACCAGGCTCGAGCCTGGGCTTTAGCCCGTGGTTTGGTGGAGGCGCTCACGCACAGATCCTGATTTGATCAGCTGTTAATATGTCTTTAGTTTCTGCCATATTTGTAATTGTAAATAGGTAATGGTTTAGATGTACATAAACAAAATAACAACTAACTTTTTTTTTTCTTTTTTAAAGGGATGCTGTGATTAAATGCTTCTCATCCTGTCTAGGGTAAATTAAAACCAGGAAGTACTGTCTGCTTTAAAAGGCAACGTTTTTCCTATGTAAATTTTGCTCAAAAAAACTCTACTTTTCCACTTCTGAAATGCCTAGTAGCAATTTAGTGGTTTTCCTTGCCTTTTGCACTTGGGGTATTAAATAACTTTTACTAGAAACGGTTTTTAAAATAAATTTGGAAAAAGATATGTGTTTACCCTGGAACTTCCAGGGTTTTTTTTTAATGAGAAAGTACATTTAAGTACTTCACGCAGAGTAGTATTAACACTACTTTGTATCCAGTAACAGTTTATTCCCCAGTGGAGGCAAGTTACTAAAGTCTGGGTAGTATGCATAAAATTTCGTTTACAGTTTGTCTAAAACTTGCAATGTGCCATTTATGTTTGTATATTATCCATTGTATGCTTTTCCAAAGACAGGATTTTATAAACATTGTCAAGATTTGTAAGGTTGTAATTAACTGCTCCTTTGAAATGTCTATACATGTGCCTTATGGAAAAAACTTAATGAGAATGTGAAAGGTATGTTTAAAACCTGTTGGATTTTATTTTAAAAGTTGTATTTTAAATGTTGGGTTTTAAAAAAAAACTTTCATACCTAAATACTTTTTACTAAAAGAACTTATGGTAAATGTATAAATGAAACTTGTGAAATAAATTAATTTTAAAAGTGCCCAATACATTTTTATTCAGAAATCTGCTATAGAGGGCTGAAAATTTCAGCATTACACTTGAATAAATATGAAAGCATAAATGTGTGCATAAGACTATATCCAAATTTGTTTAATAGAGTTGCAGAAGTGACCTTAGAAGTTCTTTCAGTATTTAGACAAGCTGTTCATTCTGACTTAATCTGGTAATAGCTGGAAGTACTCTAACACTGTCTGGCTCCAGTAAGTGGTTCTCATTTCTAATTTTTTCAGCTAAGAACTATCCAGTTATCTGTAGCAAAGTTAAATCTTTAATGTTTGGAGGTTGATATATTGCACGAGGTTCTTTTTTTGCACAGGATGGATGTGCTTACTTATGTGTGTTCAAAACTGAGTTGATTTGAAATTTTTTTTCTCCTTCTAACTACAAATCTAGGAGGATTGGCTTTGAAAAGACGTGATCTGCAGTGTCAGGAAGGGGAAAACCTCAGTGTTTTTAGTATTCAGAGTTCAGGCTAAAGAGACAAATTGAGGTATAGTATGTTCCTGTTAAATCTCAGAGTATGTTGCAAAACATAGCAACAACTTTTGGGGAAGCTGTGTACAGAGTGGTTGCGTTATTTTGCAGCTAGACTTCCAACTTAGCCACACCTTTTAACTGATTAGTAACAAATTGCCAGAGAGGCATCCTTTCTGCTTGTGGTAGTGGGGCCCAGGTAGTCCTGGCCCCACAGCAGGTTTTTGGGCTCATTAATGCTCTGTGATGTAGGGACAGATATTCCAGCTCTGCCCACAGCCCTTGGGTACTGGGGCATGCTTGGGTGGATTTTTAGTTCCTTTTAGTTTTCAGCTTACATTGAAGATGAAGTACGATGTGCATAGGCAGTGATGGGCATCATCCTGGAAGTGACTGCCCCTTCCCCTCGCTGCTGCTGACCTCAGCTGACTGGAGAGATCCCATCCCATCCCATCCCATCCCATCCCATCCCATCCCATCCCATCCCAT
>VWYI01045678.1:25144-94276 GCA_013399455.1 Anthoscopus minutus
CGAGGGGCTGGTGCGGAAATGCACCGAGTGGCTGCGCGGCGTGGAGAGCGCGGCCGGCCGCGACCACCCCGACCGGCTGGAGACGCTGCCGCACTTGGGCACGCTCTGAGCCCCGCCGGGATCGGGAAGCGGCGCGGCGGGAGCTGCCGGAGCCGTCGGACCGGGGGGAGGTGGGGCCGCCCTCCGCGATGTTGTGTTCCGTGTGATGTTGTCGGCGCCTTGGCAGCCCGGGCGGGTGGCGGCAGGGGCCAGGCAGTGGAGCCCCTGGCCCGGAGCCGATTCTCAGGGCGCCGCCGCCGCCGGGGCGAGGGACAAAGGAGCGGCGCTGGCCTCCGCCCGCCGGTGCCCGGGTGCTGGGAGGGAGGGCACCGGCTGTGGGCGTCCTGCCTCCACCCTCGCGGTTTTTTTTAAGGTTTCTGACTACTTTATAAAATGTGCGTAATGGTTTTGTATATTTGTACATAAAAGTTCATTTTTATTTATTTGAATAAAGGACTCTTGTGTCGCGGTAGCCTTTGCGCCTTGGTAGCTTCGCGTTGGGCTGTCCCAGCCCGGCGGTGTCCGCTGTCTCGATGTCCATAAGGTAAGGATGGCGGGCTGGTCACTGTGCCGAGAGCCTGTGCCGTTCACGCGTTTGCTCGTCGGAACCGACACCTCGGCTCCAGGGAAAACGAGGAGGCGCGGATTCGGCGAGGCGGCGGAGGCAGGGGGCTGAGGAGGCGGGGGGAGCCCGTCGCTGCTGGTGGCGGATGACGGCAGTGCCGGCCCCCGCGCCGGCGGGGATCGGTCCTCCCGGAGAGAGACGAGGACAGCGGGAGGAGGATGGGGCAGTGTTGCTCCGGTTCCCTGCGCCGGCGAACCGGAGAGGAGCGGCTGGGTCTGTGCATGGGCTTGGCGATTTCTTTCCCTCTCAGGCAGTAATTCAGATACATTCGACCTTTTGAACTGCTGCCAGCGTGCGATGTGGAATAGGAAGGAAGGAGGGAGGGAAAACGGAGGCATCCTTTGTCAGCATCCATCGGCTTCCCATCCCCGGGGCCCACTGCAGCCTTCCCCTCTCCGGGCTATGGCCATACCTGGTGCTCTTCTGAGCTCTGTGTGTTGGGAGAGGTGAGGAGGAGACTGGAGAGGCCAAATGTACAGAAATTACGGGCAGAGAGGGAAGGGTAAGTCTTTACCAGGCTTACAGTGTCTCGGCCACCTACTGTTGCTCTTGTATTGTTATCTAGCTTCCCAGAACAGTCAGACCTGAGCATTTACCGTGGTTCTATAAGTATTTTGCAAATGAATGTTTGAACACGTAGGAACATATTCAGTCGAATTTACTTGGCGAAGTAAAAACAAAGTCATAAATTCGTTATTATAAATATCACTAAGACATCAGTTGTTTACACCAAATGATGTCTGTCCTGATTTCCATTAAATCATATGAGATAAACCTTTCTGTATATTAATTGCACGATGTAGCCATGTGCTGCATTTTGTTTTGCTCCATGTTTGTTCAAGTACTCTTTTCTCCTTTTTCACCTGAAACTTAAGGAATGACTGGGGAGATGGTTTGAGAAAATATTTATTTATTAAATGCATTGATACTGCCATTGAAAAAGAAAAAAAAAATCAACCAATATAAGACAATTGTGAAATAGCTGTGCTCAAAGGCCAGAAACAAAAGCATGTGGCATGAAAATTTATAGAGACTAATTCCATTTCATTTAAGCAAATGTAGAATCATTTGTAGTGATATCTATGAAACATGCATTTTCATATCATTTTAGCTGAGTTTGCATGTAGTTCTATCATATTGCCAGTCATCATTAACATCTTCAAGCAAATCTGCCTCAACAATTGCAAATTTCCTGCCAAATTTAATATACGCTGGATCAATGTCAGAACCACTTTTTGTTGTTGTTTTTCCCTCTTCTAACAATGATGGAAATGCTAGTAGTTGAGCTGTTAGCTGAGTTTTCCTTTAGTTTCACTTTTGGGTATGTGAGTTCATAAATGAGCATCCTGGACTCCTAACATTGTTCCTTAAACTGCTCCATGGTCTCATATTAATTACAATCAGTATCTCCAGTTGCATTGAAATGTGATTCACTCATTAAGGGCTGAAGTATGTTACAGATTACTTGTAAGGCTGAAAGCTGCTTTGTTCAGAGTCTAAAGTGTGGCTAAAAATCAATAAAATTGAATGCACAGCTGTAGCAAATGCTGTGTGAACTGGGGGTAAGAGGGTCTGGAATTGAAGGGCTGCCAACTCTGAAAAAGAAAGAACCTGCTCCTAGAATGAAGAATTTGGGAATTGCCGGGATAGATTTTATTTATTTATTTATTTATTTGAACAAAGCTGATCATGCAGCTAAGACCTTTTATGTTAGGTAAGTCATTGTGCATGGTAACTGGAAGTGGGTCTGAGATGAGCTCATCCCAAAATGAGGTTATGCAGTCCTGATTTTGGACTGGATGCTAAGAGCCACTGGACTCTCTGGAGTCATATAACTAATGACTGCTTGGAATAGTATCTCCTTCACTAAATGGTAACATCAAGATTTATTATTTTTGGTATTGCCACCTTTCTGCTCTCTTTGAATGAGAAATTCTGCCCTTGGTGTTCTGAATACTTTCAGCTGAAATGCCCAGAAATATTACAAGTGGTACTAGAATAGACAGAGGAAGTTAATTCCTACAAACCAGCAGGAACTCCTGTTCCTTTTGCACGTGGCTTGCCTCTCACTGTTTTTTTCAGTTTAAAAGAAAACTCTTGGATTCCAGTATCTAAAAATTGTAGCTAAACATAATAAAACTGCTTATTTAATTCATTAATATGTTTTGTAATAGACATTTGAGGCCAGTAGCAGGTTCCACAAGACAAAAATGCCTGTGGAAATTCAAAAAGTGGTGCAAAACATCAAATAAGTCATTGCATTGTCCTAGTGCAGAATAGCTACTGCTGTCTAAGAGCCATTGTTTAATTGTATGTCAGTAGGCATCATATAATGAACTAATCACTCTTCTTTTCCTTGATGAGAGGGCAAAAGCCTTATGAAGTATTGAGAACCAAAACTTCCTATCCCATTCATCCCCAGTCAGCCTGAGCCTTCCCCTATCTCACACACATGGGTGCACAACAGGCTGTGGTTGGCATGACTGGAAAATTCAAGTGGGATGCTGTGAAACAGCATCTTTTCTCTCCCTCTGCTGCACTGTGCTCAGTCAAGGTGAGACAGCTTTCACTGAATGGACAGGGACACTGCCAGCTCCCCCCAGTCCTCAGTCTGTGGAGCTGCGCCTCAGTGCAAGTATTGCTGTAAGTAAGAACCGTTCTGGTTCTGTACTGGTGAACACACAGATCAAGTGTCTTCAGGAACACTTTTCAGGTGGTATAGATCTGATTTTGCCATAAGAACCAACAAGCAGCCTGGAAGTCACTAAATTTTATTTTTATAGCCATATATTAGCCATCTTTAAATCGCCTCAGCCTAAGCCTCCCACTCATAACCCTTTTAGCTGTTGAGAGTTAGGAGCAGCTGGTGCTGTGAATGCTTAAAATAATCAATAATTCCTTTGGGGGAGATATCTTCTTCCTCCAAACATATCGGCACGATTTACAGTGGAAAAACACTCAGAAGCAAAACATATTCTGGGTATTTTTTTTTAGCTTATAAATAGTGTTGCTTTCCTTCTGCTCCTGAGCAATACTGAGAGTCCAGACATGGGTGAAGCCCATGTTTTTCTAACTGAACAACCTCATCCCTGTGCATTGCTGAGTTTGCTCCTGGGTTCTAGTCCAACTCTCAGCTTTCTCACTCCACTGACAGAGTACCACTTTTTAAATTTCAAAGCTGAGGGAGGAGCTTGTTATTGCACAGCTTTTATTTGGTTTTGTGGTATTTTTCACCAGAACACTTGTAAAAAGCCCTGACAAACAGTATTCCCTGAGCTGTGGTCAAACATCTTCACCATCTCACACCCTTCCCAGCTGTGCCTAAGGGATCTGACACCCACAGCTGGATGAAGGCATCAGTTTGGGAGCTGCTGTCCTGAGAGGGCAAGTGGAGAAGTGTCTGTCTTGACCACAACTCTCCCTTTGGTAGGGGGGGCTTTTCTCTGGTTTTGTGGGTGGTTTTTGTGAGGTAAAGGCACCTCCTGTTGTCTCTCTTAAGAAAAGCCTCTTCCCATTGGTGGTTTTGTGAAGAGAGGAAGGGATTTTTGAAAAGGTTTGGCTATGGCACTTCCTGGAAGAGTAGTCACCAGGTTGCAATGACCAGGTGTGGCAATTTGCACACTCCCAGCCAACCCTGCTGCAAGGAAGGGAGCCCAAAGCAATGCCAAGTCACTGCCATAACCAAAGTTACTGAAGTTCACTTCTTGGACTTCAACAAAGATGTGAATGTTTCTTTTCCCTTCCCAGGGAGGAAAACCTCCAGCAACTACTGGAAGTGCTGGTAATTTGTTATTCACAGGTGTTCTTGCTTCTTCTGAGAGTGTGGGGAAAATGCTGTGAGCCTCACTGAATGAACGCTTGCAGCTGATGGTGCCTAGCCTGGATCTCACCCAGCTGCAGGACCAAGCCAGCAATTGGATGTGCTATGAGCTAGGAGCCACTTCCAGAGAAAGAAGCTGTTTCCCAGTGATAACAGTAGGCTGAGTATATAGATTATGCAACAAGTATATAGATTATGCAAAAGGTCCTTTTAGTCCCTTTTAATTTTATCAAAAGAGCTGTTGCAGGACATTATTTTAGAGCAAATTTTTTTCCCTTCTTTGCCATATAAAATGAGGGCTTGAGAGTTCTGGAACGGCTTAAATATTTCTTGGTTTGTTTTATTGAAAATATGAAAAAACCCATACAGTCTGTGTTTTGCAGTCAGCTCTTTTCAGTTAATGACTGTCCTGGTTTCAGCTGAGCTATTTTCTTCTCAGTACATGTAGCGCTATGTTTTCATTCAGCATGAGAAAAATGCTGATAACACACTGAACCTGAAAATGCTGATAACACACTGAACCAAGAACTTTTCTTTTGTGTCTCATGCTCTGCCAGTGAGGAGACACATAAAAAGAAAACTAGGAAGAAGCATTGCTGGGACAGGTGACCTGCACTGGCCAAATGGATGTTTTCCTATCCTAAAACATCATGCCCAGTCTATGAACTGGGGGAGTTACACAGAAGAAGAGTCGATCTGGGTTTGGGGATGGAGTCTAGCGTCCGTCAGTGGTTGCGAGCAATTGCATTTGTTTATTTCGGTTTGGTTTTGCTATCATTATATATTTTTTTATTTTTAAAGTTATGTAACTCTTTCTATGTCAACCTACAAGTTCTACTGTTGATTGTCCTCCCCCTTGCACAGGGGTGGGGAGGGTGGTGAGTGAGTGGCTGCTGTGCTGCTTAATTGCCAACTGCACAACAGTGACAATAGGTCATTCTTACTGTGAGGGCTCACATTTTGGGTGGAAGTGTTAGATGTGATAAAAGCTCTAAGAATTACTTCTACACCCCAAATTAGTTTTGCTTTTTGGTTAAATGAACAGTTCAGCAAGGGTCAACTGATGCTCAGCTCTCAGCACTGACTAAAAGGAATGTAATGCTTCCATTATTTTTCCTGTTGCCATCACAGTTCTGAGTGCTGGTAAAAGCTGAGTTTTGAATGAAAAGGAAAAAAAAAAGGTTCCTAATTAAACATAAAAATAAATTAGCACTGAAGCTGTTACCGTCTTATCAATTAGCGCAGGAGAGAGCAAATTGTAGTAAATTCTGGTATTCCAATTTTTGGTTTTTTTTTCATATTCTCTTGGCTGCCAGAGTCTCACCTGCCAGCATGGTCCCAACAGCCGGGCAGGTGCGTCATGCAGTGAGGGGCTGGGACATGAATCACAGCGCTTGCTTTGCCAGGGAGTTTTCAGAATTGCAAATCCCGAGTAGCAACAGCACGAAGCGACCGAGCTTTAAATGCTTTTAAATGAAAACCAACAGAGGCTGTTTAGTACCAGGACAAAAATAGAAAATAAAAGCAAAATTCTGCAGAAAAGGCTCTCGGTGCGTGAAGCACCTGAGAACAATTGTCAAGGGAAAAGCTGGTGGGCAGGGGTGTCCCGGGGCAGGACAGTCCCGCGAACCTCCCGGGGCTGCCCCGGGGACCGAGCGGGGGCTGCTCCGCCTTGAGACCAAATCGCCCGCTCCCCCTGCGGCTGCCCGGCCCCGCAAATGGGTAATAGTTCTCAGCAAGAACCTGTGGCTTCAATTTTCTCTCTCGTTTCTTTTTCTGAGTAGTATTTGTTTGTTTTTTTTTACACAATCCGTGTAGTAATTACAGTTCTGTTCCCTGAAAGAATTTAATTTGCTTTGTGCCTAGTATGCTAAGATCTTAACAGAGATCCAGCTATTTTAATAGATATAATACAGTCCTCCCCGTGTTTTAATCCTGCAGCAACCGCTTTTATAACTTCTCATATAGTTCCTGAGAGTGAGCTAAACCTCTCTTCCCTTCTCACCCTCACTTCTCAAGTGCAAAGTTTCAAATCAAACAGAAAATGAGCCAACAGTTAAATACATTTTCTTGTGAGGCTGTTGCGTGGGGCTATGTGTTCTTTTACCACCATGTGAAGTGCTGAAAAGATCTTGAGAGTGAATTTAAAGCCTCTAACCAAGTGGTCTATCTTACACATCCATGTGCCTTTCCCACATCCGTTTTCAGTGCCTGAAATCTCTTCTTGGGACAGGCACAACCACCATTAAATGCATTGGCATTAAGTACTTGTGAGGATATTTCATACTGCTCACTGTATTCAACCATGTGGTCTATGGAAAATGGATATTTTTCAATTCATAGTGGTCACTGAGCTTCTTTAGCTTTGAGGAAAATGCACGTAGATTTCACTCAGGTCATGTTAGGGTAGAAATAATTTGACTTGCAGGGTGCAATTACTGTGAAACAGCAAATATCAAATCCGTATTGATGCTTACAGTGCCTTTTGGACTGATTTTTGGTTCCTGGCATGTTGGAAAAGTTCACTGTGCAAGATATGTTATTCACATGCCTATTGCTAACCTTGCTATGGGTCATATAGTTTACTGACAGGGTGTCTTCTTTTTTCTTTTTCTGGAGTTCTTATGGAATGTGTACTGCTATATTGCTTCTCTCAGATGTCTGAGATAAAAGTCTTGTAATTTGTGGATTATTTGGAAATGCAGGTTATATCTAAGTGCTTAAAGACATTTCTGGAAGAAATGGCCTATAGGCTTAAGTGTGGTAATCAAGAATCTCTACATCCACCAGCAAGATATTTTAAAAATGCTGAAAACCAGAGGAACATACATTGAGAATGTATAGCTGTCAAAACTATAGACTGGGACAAAGAAGAAAGAAAAATTAGTTCTCTAGGGCTGCACTGAAGTGTTGGTAGAACTATGGATTACAAAAATTATCTGCCACATGGTGCTTTCACATGAATGAGCAATTGGAGTGTATCATGTTAGAAATCCTAAACATACACTTCTTGAATTTGAAGAGCTGATTTTTTTTAGGGGCAAATTGTTCCATTATTATTATAATTTTTTCTTTTTGATCTGAAAAGAAATTTGAAGGCAATAGCTGCATCTCTAACCTCTGGTGGATGAGTACAAATTGTAAGCAGAACAAAAGGAGCTCAGCAAACTGGCTGTAGCCACCTTGTGCTACCACTGGCTGAGCCCCAGCTGTGGCAGAGCTCCCGCCTGGGCTCAGCTGACTGAGCTGCTTAGCATGCCTGCCTCCCAAACCATCAGACCCAGCGAGCTGGAAACCTCTCCTCATCCGGTTTGCTTTGACTGAAACAACCTGGGGCAGCGTCCACAGGGGGTGGAGTCACGAGATGCAAATGAGATGTTTTGGAATGAAACCTTGAGGGGAGGTAAAGCAGAGGGCTTAAACCATGGCTGGTTAGAAACAAATTAATAGAGATGAGGTGGTGTTAGTAGTCATTCAGGAGCCTGTTTCTGTTACCTCTTGGATGGGGTCACATGAAAAATGGGATTTCATTGCAGCTGACACAGACAAATGTGTCTGGTTTAGTTGTTTTCAGAGGGGAAACAGCCAGTTGTGTGAGTGATCCTTGCTCTCACTATTGCCTGGGTACAACTAAAGAGCAAAGGGGTTCAGCTCTGCTCGAGAAGCAAGCAGAGTGGGTCATTAAGGCTTCTTTTAAATTTTTTTTCTCAAGAAAAAGAAGAAAACACTTTATTTACAAGAAAATATCTGAAGGTCTTTGGTGTTTATATCTCATTCATAGACCTGTAATTTATTCTCAGTTAATATAACAACAAAGTTAATAAAATAACCTCTGTTTTGATTCTCTGAATGGTTCACCATCCCTCTTTGTGGCTGTTTTGTTCAAAAATAAAGGAGGGGCGAGGGGAAGTGAGCATGTTCTAGGTACAAAGGGGGAAGATAAAAGCATCAGTCTGTTTCTGTACCTCCTATGTAATATTGCCATAGTAACGAGGAGCTGACGGTGGCTGTTCATCACTGAATGCTGAGGTAAAGCAGACACTCTTCGTATTCAAAGGAGTATTAGAAAAATACAGATCTTTAAGGTGTCAATCAAGAATTAGGAAAAAATTATCTGCCTTGCATAGCACACTCTGAAAGCTAATAATAAAGTGCCACTTTGAAAGAAGACAGGGCAATTAAGGCATTTAGCAAACATGTATAATGCTGTAAATCAGAGCGTTTTATCTCCCACACAAAGCCATGCTGAGGTGTGATGTGCAGTCACAGATGATGTATTTTGACACGAAATGTGCATGAGATGGGCAGTTCTCCCTTCTTTTGTGCCCAATACATTTCTGGCATGGCAGTTGGCTGTGGCTATTGCCAAATATTTGTACTGCAGCGTTGACTGGCCATGCACTAATCCAGATTAAAATATAAGAGGGCAAAGTATTTTATGTATTTAGAAATGTATGATATCTCCTAGATCCTGGTCCTATTTTTTAACTATTAAGCCACTTCAGGAGAGAATTAAATTCTGTTTCGGGTGTGTGCATCAAAAATACCTATATTTTTGAAATTTCAGTGAAAAGATGAATAGTTTGATTACTCTCAGGGAAAAATGTGGAAAGGATAAAAATGTGCATGGATTTTGTTGCACAATTACTATGTACAGTTACAACATAACTTACTATTATAATTCCCTGTGCTTTACAGCAAGACTTTGACATTTAAGTTGTTGCATTTCTGTGTCCAATAGGAGCCTTTTTTCTTAACTCTCCTGTATTTGATCAAATGATAGATTAAACAGGATGTTTTGCTCTGCACACACTCTCAAAGGTCTTATTAAATTGAGAGTAGCATGTTCTGGTTTTCTTGTCTGAAGCATATTAAAAATGAGGGCTTGAAGAATGGAGCTGAACTTTGCTAGCAGCCACGGCTGCCTTCTGGGATCAGGAGGTAAAAAGTGGCTGCAGGAACAGATTTCCCACACCACCGGTGTTCTTTGCCAGCCTCTCATGCCTCTGGTTGGGGTTACAACAAGGACAAGAGCTCTGGGGAAAGTGATCTGTGCTCAGATGCCTGGGAAAATGATACAGATTCAGGTCAGAGCCAGGCTGAAGGGATGAAAAGATTCAGTCAGGAGGAGCAATAGCTGGAGGCTGTCACTGTTGGAGCTTGCAGATGAGGAGACTGAGCTGAGAATGCTGGCAAATCCCTGTGAAATGCCAAAGAAAATGGATGTCCCGACTCTCCCCATGATTGACTCAAGTAAACAAACTGGTTCCACAGACAGAGCTACTTTATTCACTTGGCTTTGTGCTGGCAGGAGGAAGGCTGACATTCACTTTTTGCTCTTTGAAAAAAGCATGTGAGAATGTCACACACACCTGCACACCATGGTTGTGAGGCCAATCGCACTGAAGTTAGGTATGAAGCAGTTCATCCATCCCCCTTTATTTATATGCTCATACAGCCTCTTAAAAAGTGATTTCAGTGTCATTTACTGCTCAGGCTTTGCTCTTCCTTGTGCAGCCTGATTGTATTTCTAGAAGTTTGTTATGCTGTACTGTGATGGGTTTTATGATAGCTCCCTGCAGTGGCCACTGGAAAATGCCAGAACCTGCCTAATTATGCAGCCTGTTGGGCATGCAGTACATTCATGTGTTCTGGTTGATGTTGACCGTGTTGCCTGGTAAAAGGCTGACAAACTCAAGGCTTCACCGCCTGAGCATACTAATGGGGTCTTTCTTGTGTTTCATCTGCCAGGGAGCCTGTGTGTGAGAAGGGAGCAAATAGGGATCCTGTAACTTGGTCTCTTTCCACAGTTTGAACAGTTGCCTGAATGGTATTTTCATTGTTTGGCCATGGGTAGTAAACACTTTTTTTTTTTCTGTGAAACTGTGTCCTATCTGACTTGTGAAGTTCCAATTTCCAAAACAGCTCTTAGGATTTCAAGGGCAATTTTGTATGTATAAGAAACTGTGTGTTAATGAGGAGGTAGGAAACAATGATTTGGAAGAGGGAAAATTTGTGGATTACTGTTTCTTGACAGACTGCTATAGTTAAAAGAAAAAGCTGATAGTTTTAGGAACAAATGAAGTGCAGGATCCCTCTCGACCTGTTCATGTCTTCTCGGTTCATGTCATTGCCTTAGGGAAGAGTTACTGCATTGTGGGCATCCTCTCTGCCTTGCTTGGTAGGCTCAGAAGAGAAATTAAAAATTCTCCCTCAGTGTCATCAACAACCTGGTTGTTATGTTGCTCTTCTGGAAGCTAAGGGGATGAGGGGATGTGGATAGGGCATGACTGCAGTGACCGCTACTAGCATGATATGTAAAATTTGACACTTTGTGGGAGAATTTTCACCATCAGAGAGATGACAGTGATATGTTTCTGCTTGTAAAAGATAGTATATGCTCCTGTAGATAGTAACAAATTAATAGCTAATTCACTACAAAAATGTTGAATGCAACATCTGAGGGCAGATTTGAGAAACATTTTTCTTGGGTATTTTTTTGTTATTTTAGGGTTTTTTAACCTTCCCACCTCTGCAGATGGGGTATGAAAAAAGTCAGTGTTCCTGGGAGAGGGCAGATTTTCAGCCTTTAAGCCCCAGGCTCTGTTGGATTTTGGTGTCTGGCTTGGACTTGTGAATGCTGTTCTGTGAGCTGAATACCTCAGCAGGATGGGGCAGTGCCTAGTGTTGCATCTACATCATTCTTCTGGCTACTGCAGGTTCAGGCCCTTGTCTTAATTTATTTGTATTGTGATGCAGGTGCTTTTGCACAGCAAAAACCCTTTTTTGTGGGGAAAAAGATAAAGTACTGTGGTTGGGACTATAATGTGTGCTCTCTGTGGGTCTTTGTTTAAATTCTTTAGAAAAAGTAGACAATGTATAATCTAACTGGAAGATGAAGCAATGTTGACACAAGGTTCAACACAGTATCTCGTGTACAGCCAGCAATTAATCCAACAGGTGAATGACCAGTTGAGACCATTAGCACACAAACAGGCAGATTTGAACTTGGACTCAGTAGTTCATTCACAGTGACTTCCCAGCAGTTATGTTCACTTGGAGCAAGATTTGGGTCACACATAAAGGTAACATGGGTGCGCCAACATGGATCCCTTCCAACTCAGCATATTCTGTGATTCTGTGATATGTCTTTGATTATCCATCTGCTGAATGCTTTTTCTGCTTTTCCTTGTGTAAATGCTGGAATGCTGCACACTGTAACTCACTCTTGTGTGAGGCCAGCCTTGCATTACTCATGTCATTTCCTCTTCTTTCAACAACCAGCTGATCAACCAGTTGATTTATTCCTTGCTTTTCTCAAAGCTGGATTACCCTTGACAAGTGCTGCAGGAGCGATGAAAACTCATGGCACAAAATACACTGCGTACAAAGTCTTAAGCTTTGCAAGTGAAGAGTTGCATGAGCTTAAAAAGAGTCTTCGACTGTCTTGTATCAAAGTTTTCTCATAATAGTTGAATTACTTCTTTGTTTCTTTCTGCACTTTTGCTGTGTTATTTACAAGCCCACTTGAGGTTAGATCAGAAATAAACTTCGGACCTGTGTTGGCAGGGAAGAGGTGAACAGCTGCTGACCCACAACAGTGCCTCTTCACCTTGGCTTATCTCTATGTCTGTTCAGTGTGTTCACTGTAGACAGAGCTGTGAACTGAGCTCCAGAGAGATCACTGAATTGTCTCAGAGTGGTGCTGCTGGGGGGCTCTCTGTGGAAAAAGGCTAATGGGATCTCACCAGGGAGCTGCTGCAAGATGGAGCGGGGGAGGGGGAGACAGAAAAATAAGGTTGATGTGAAGAGGAGTGGACAGGAGCTTAGGGACGTGGCAGAACAACATACCCCAGTCTGTGGCATGATTCCATTTCTCTCTTATAAATCTTGCACTGCAGACACAATTCTCAGTAGCATCATCTTGCCTCTAGAGAACACAAGCACCTGCACCATCTGTCAGCCTCATCCTCTCTGCAGCAGGAGATCCCAATGCTGTTCGCTGGTACCTCGGGTGTAGATTCATCTGAAACCACAGCATAAGTAGTGCTTTTCCCCCCTGCTGCTTTTGACACAACTGTAAAGGTTTGCTTTGCTTCTCTGCTCAGGATCCTTCAAAGGTTAGATTTGAAAATGAGAGGAGAGCTGGCATGGGTGGAATTACTGCCACTAATTTTAAGTTTCTCTCTTTTGCCCTCTCACTTACAGAACACTGTCAGTGCCATAAGGTACTATTGCTGTGGTTCTTCACCCCAAGAAATGTTGCTGCCTCATACTTGTAGGGTGAGGGCTGCGAGGTGGGTGCCAAGGCTGCCTTCCACTCTCCTCTGCACAGCGAGTGCCTGCAGGCCTTCCTGCAGGCTGGGAACCACCAGGATTATGCATGTTTGCTCATGTCCTTGGTAGCAAAGGATTACTTGCAATGAAAGCGGGATTCTTCCCACTGTGAGCAATGTGCCTCCTGAGCAGTGCTTTGGTGTTTAACCAGGAGATGGATTTTGCAAATAAGCTGAAGGAGGAAGTAGTGGCACTTCACGATTATGTTTTGGTGTTTTGGGTTTTTTTTGTTTTCTTTTAAGAAACTGAGCTTCTTTTTATATGTCAGACCCTTTTATTTTACTGTCATTTTGCTTGTTGTCACATCTGCCTCATTTTGCTGCTTATTAGATACACATTAGGTATTCACCACCTTTCAAAATCAATCACTGGCATGCTTGAGATTTCATAGCAACAAATTGTACTACAGAGAGAAAAAGAGGGAGAACCTTCTGTGATTTTGTGATATGTCTGATTATTCATCTGATGAATTCATCTGGGAAAGATGTTATGCAGGAATAATGTCAGTAATGCCATGTATTTCTGTGAGATGGCAACTACTTTCTTTGCAGTTGTCAGTCTCCTGCAAACAAGAAAGATGTGGTTAGACTTCATCTCAAATGGCACTTGGTAGGGGTGAGTGAATGTGCATGTTAACTGTTCTGTGTTGCCTCTTGACCTCTGGTGATGGAGCTTGTGCCACCTCAGAAGCTTTGTCACAAAGAGCTATGGCTTCTATAATTTGGATTGAGAGGACGCTTTCTGTATGGTGTATTTCTTGGAACGGCACTTAGAAACTTGCTAAGTCCAGAAAGGTATCAGGCTTACTCAGAGTTGGATGTGAGCATTTGATAGTTAGAACCAAAAAACCCCAACATGCCACAGATAGAATATGATAAATAACATAAGATTTTTCTGTATCTGGTACATGAATACTTTAGTCCCTCAAGCCAGATCTGAGGTCACACGTCAGTGCAGGACAAAGAACTGATCTGTTTTATGTTCCTGCTTTCCTGGAATACTTGCCTTTTCCTAAAACTTAGAGAGAATCTGACAGATACTCTTCTTCTGTTAGGAGAAGGTACAGCTTTTCTGGAGTAGTCTAATTTTAGTGAGACATTAATAAAACATTTTTTAAAACTTTGTGGTTTTTTGGCTTGTTTGTTTCTTCATGGGTTTTTTGGTCCATACTCATAAGAATTGCTTTGGTTCTTTGATATTCCAATAAAATCTTGTGTGTTTTTAATTGTGTGACAGACAACCAATTGACATAGTTTACTTCTTTGTATCAAAACTTTGAGCAAGTCTTGCGTACCTGTGAGCTACCAGAGCTGTTCTGCCACAGGCCATCTCTCCAGACTTCGAGCTGTTGTCCATGACCTGCAGGTCATGAGTTACAGTTACTTACCTGCTATAGATGTCCCTGATAGACTAATTGCATCAAACAAGAAACCTTGCATTTCAGCAGGATTTATAGGTTGTTTATGGCATCTTTGTGGTTTGTTGGTGCAGCCTGTAGGATTTTGGCCATCCAGGTCTGTTCTGTGCAAAAGAAGGTTGTGTCTGGTGGGTGTTAGCTTGTCAGTAAGGATGCACAACTTCCACTCCAGTTTACTGGAGATGTCTGAGAACCATATGCACGTTCTCAGTCTTTAAGTATGTGTAGTGTGGACAAGTGTGTTATGGCCAGCTATATTCTAGCTTCATTCCTGGTTTGAATTATATATTGACAAAGACAACCTGAAGGTATCCATTGTCCCAACTGCACAGCTTCTCCTTTTTGGCCCCAATTTATCTAAGTACAGAATAAACACAGAAGGTGACTATCAAAGATGACAAACAGAGAGGATAAATGTCAAATCAGCATTTAGTGAGGAAGGTGAAGAAGGTATGATGAAATAAACCCTAATGGATCAGGTAATGCCACTGTGGAAAGCTGCCTGGTAAAAGATAGCACTGAATTTCAGGACTTCTGATCAAGTAACAAGGAAATCTTTCAGTTGCCCAAGGGATGATACTCCTTTCTTAGTACCCTGGTGCCAAGACAATTCCTGTATTGGTGGAGCACCTTGGTTTCACTGGTAGGAGAAAGGAATCTGACATCAATTGTGGTTACTCTGTGTAGTGGTTTAGATTCGCCAATTTGAATTTCCCATCCAATGCACCAAATAATGTGGTGGGTTTAAAGCTAGTTAAACTCACCAGTGCACTTACTCATTCTCTTGCTGTGAGATGATTTTAGAAGGGCAAGAACAGGCTCAAACCTTAAGACTATGAAGAAAGCTTTATTAACAAAACTAAAAGAATAGAAAATGAAAAAAAAAAAAGAATCTTCCAGAACACTTTCCCTCCCCTGCCCACCTTCTTTCCTCTTCCAACTGACAACATAAAAACAAAACCTGGGATTTTAAATCAGTTATCACTTCTACAATAGTCTTTCCTCAGTTCTCATAGGGCGAGGAGTTTTCTCTTGCAACACCACGGAGAAATCTCCACAAGAACACAGTCTTCTCGTGGCTTTGTATCTTCACAAACAGCAGCTGCCTGGTTTAGAAAAACTTCTGCTATTGTAAAATTTCTCCCATTTTCACAGCCTCCTCACAGCTGAGTGAATGAGCCATGTCAACTTACGGAGCGTCATTTTTAAGGATGAGCTGTTCAAAGGAAAGGCTCTCTTCACTGATTTCTGAAATCATCTTCATCTCCAAGAACAGAGGTCTTTTCTCCCTGAGACACAGTCTTCACTCTCATTTCTGTCTCTCTACTCAAGTTCCTCAGAGCGTCACTGCTTCTTCAACATCTGCTGCCTTTGCTCAAGATGACATTTGAACACTCCATCATCCCCCCATACTTGTTTTCTCTCATGAATTAAAGGAAATACTGTAATTTATTTCTGTATATATTTACAGTAAATATATTTACTGTATTTATAGTCCATCTCCACGGCATTACCAAAAGAACTTTCAGTCCCAACACTAGGACATCTCATTCTCCTTCCATCTGAAATTTAAACTCTTTCTTTCACTGACCCTGGTGTCTTCACGTTGTCACTCTGTGCTTTTCTCTCACCCAAGGGAAGAACTGTGCTCTGCAGGTCTCATCTGTGCACTGACAGGGTTCACATTTCACCCAGGCCGGCAGGTGTTGGTGGGCAGTGACTGAAGCAGTCACAGTGATGGATGCATCCATGCTGGGTTCCTCGGTTCCTCTCTCTCTGCCCGGCAACCGCTGGAAGAGGCGGTGGGGGGTGGGGGGGCCTGGCCCAGCCCAGAGCCCAGGGGGATCCCAGCTCTGCACAAGCTGGGTGGGGCTGGAGGCAGGGCCTGGTGTTACTGAGATCTCAGCAGCTGTGACCTGGCCCAGCTCCAGCCGGGTCCCCCTGGCCTCCCAATCCCCGCCCGGGAGCCGCTGGGGTCCGGCCCNGAACTACACTGCCATTGGCCTTTTCTAGACACAGAGGAAGCTCCCAGGAGCCTCTCTCAGGAGACTAAATATCAACCAGTATCAAAGCAGCACACTCTACCAGCATCTTTCATGAATTTATTTTTATTCTTTGTTTATGTCAGTGTGGGCAAGAGCAAAAATTGATTGTATAGCCTAAAATGCTGAAGGCAGTCTTCAAAAAACCTCCCATGTGCTGCAAACAGGTAAAAGATGTTATAAAAGAAAGGCCTTATGAAATCAGGCCTTGCTATGCTGAATTATCAAGCTAGCCTGTCGCTTCTAAGTGCAGCTTGCAAGGACCCATGCAAAACAATCTTAGGCATAAAAGGTTTGTTTACACAATGATCTATTCTTAGGGAGAAAAATAAGTGGCACCTATACAAAAAATGAATTTATCCCATAAGAATCAGTGAAGACAACATATAAACATCTGAGTGAAAGCGAGAGTCTTAGCATGTACACACAAAACACCTTTAGACCAATGAATTAGGTGGCAAAGATACTACTAGCCAATCAGAGTTGCACGTGAGGTCTGTTAAAACTGTATAAAAATAAGTTATGTGAATAAAGAATTAGCTTTTTCTGCTTGAGGAAATGGAGTCCCAACTGATTTATTACAACACCCATGAGTTTTAAGAGAAATTAGATTTTTAGGTGTGATGTTTTGCAATTACTGTGCTGCAGGGCCCATTGTTTCCATCAGCTAGCAGGGGAGAGAGTCTGCAGAGCAAGGCTGGAAAGGAGTTTTTTGGTCATTTTCAGTATAGAGTATTCCCTTGTGCATCAAATGACAGTCTACCCTGGTTAACCTAGATGTTAGAGGGATGGATGGTATGATTGGTATTCAACAGCATTTATTTGCATAATGGCATATGAAAATACATACTGTGTCAGAAGACTTTTCAAAAAAGCTTTTGTAGTCACTGTTGTGAGATACTCTCAATATTTTCTTACAGCTGTAGTGTTTACTCCACCACGGTGCAGTTTGACATAGCTGGGTCTCAGCTCATGCCTTGCTGATAACTGAAAGAGTTTTGTTTTTACTTCAGAAGCCGTCCTGTCACTTGCAGGACAGCGTGATAGCTGTAATTCTGTAGTGCCAGAAACAGTAATTGTACACAACTGAAAAGACACCTTGTGTTCAAACTTTTTAGCGAGGATGGACAAGGGGTAATGGCTGTAAACTGAAGGAGGGTCATTTTAGGTTAGATATAGGAGGAATTTTTTTACAAAGAGGATAGTGAAACACTGGAATATGTTGCCTAGAGAAGTGGTGGATGTCTCATCCCTGGAAACATTCCAGGTCAGGCAGGACAGGGCTCTGAGCAATCTAGGCTAGTTGAAGATGTCCCTCGTTGAAGTGGGGTTGGATGAAGTGACCTTTAAAAGTCTCACCCAACCCGGACCATTCTATGATTCTACAATTCCGTCGGTAGTTTGAATGTACTTTTCTTTCAGAAAGCTGGCTCCTGGGGCTTTTCTTTTCCTCTTTTTACCGTATCTCTGACCATCCATCGCTTTTTGGCACATCCTGCAGCTGAAACAGCTTCTCGGCACAGTAAGGCAGCTGCCGATCCACGCTCCCTGAGGCTCGGCAGGCACATGGAAACAGTGTCTCCCAAAGCCCCGGCGCAGACCGCGATGCCCAAGGACATTCAGGTCAACGTTGCCATCTACTGGGGCTCTGCGAGAGCTGCCAGCTGCCCACAGCTGGGAAATCCTGCCTTTCAAGGGTTCCTAGTCTGGAGCTGGAAGGTGTGTGGGTAATAGCGGGTGCGTGCCAGCAGCTGAAAAACACAAGCCTGCCGCCAACGTTATTTTAAGATGAGTTTAGAGAAAAGAGACTTCCAGAAACTGGGGAAGGAAAAGGATTCTTGGACTAAATCTGCTGTTGCCTTCTCCTTTCCCCAGGAAAAGAAAGCCACCACTGCTATGGACATTTGCTTCAAGCAGTTACTAATGGCCCATGCTCTACAATAATTGCATTCTGTACAAGGTGGTTTTGCTCATATTCATTCCTCTGTGCCATAAATGTCTCAATGTCCGATTTAGCCAACCCATACTTGCATCAAATAGAAGTGTTAGTATGTTTGTGCTCCTAAGAGGTCCATAGCACTCTGAGGAAAGTTAAACATCATCTTCTTTGTTGTGTTAATTAATTTCCTTTAACTATATAATGCAGGTAAATTTCTTAGGTGTATATCAAAGACTAGTCTGTCTCTTCTGTTTTAAAGATAAACACAATAAAACAAGTAGGTGAAGTGACATTTCAAAGGGCTTATTATTTAATTAGTTTCAATTTGCTAAACAGCTTGAGCTCCTTTAGCTTTTTCTTTTATTTTCCCTCTAGCCAGGATGGATGTATATATAATAATATATATATCAGATGAAAAATTAAATTTTTAGCAAAAAAAATCTGCTAATTAGTTAGTGAAACTTCTCCTTTCTCCCATCCCCTCAAGTGCCAGCTTAAAATGTAACACAATGTCTACAAGCACAGAAATGCTATTTATACACCTGGGACTTGCTGAATAGGAAAGTTCAAAAGCAGATAAATCATATCTCAATGTCTGATTTTTGTGTCAAACAAAATATTGAGCAGCAGCAGAAGAAAAAGGTGTGAAATTGAGGAGTAGGAGGATGTTGGGAAGAGGGGGTAGCCAATATTTCTGTATGAAATTATTTGAATTACAAGAAGAAGTGGGTTTTTTCCAGAAAGATTTTATTTCTATTTTCTCTAAGAGCTTTCTTAGTTCAGGAAAGGATCTTCTTTCTCCACTTCAGCTAAAATAGACTGCTTGGTACTGTGGGCTAGGATTATTAAGGTGCATAGACACATTATTACTATTATAATCTATAATCCATGAATTGTTTCAATAATTCACGCACTATAATATTAACTCAAAGATTTAAAAGAGGAAAATAATGACTGTACAGAAAACACAATAAAAGCAAAATAACTCAGGTGCAAGGAAGACTGTTTGTAACAGTAACTACGAGAGTAATTATTGTTTTCCAGTTATAGGTGCAAAGAAACCTGAAATATTAAACCCACTTTTCTAGTTATACAATCACTGAAAAAAAAACCTAATAAAAATGTGATTTGTTCTGTTATCTTGTTTTACTTTGGTACAGGAAGAAATTCTGAAATAAGTGATATAGATGCAACAAGATCTTTTAGTAGCAGACAGAATTAAATTGCTGTCCCCAGAAACTGCAGACAACCAAGCCAATCTGCAGTTTTTATAGCTCGCAATTCACCAAATGCCAATTGTGAAAATCTCCTTCCTGTCTGTCACTCAGGTTGCTGGCAGTGACATCCCTTTATGGACTCTTCCCCTTTGCAGTTGCTATTCTGTTTTTGAGGGGTTTCTTTCCCTCAGAAGAGGAGAAAGCCTTCCAGAATTTTCACGGGTGAAACATTTTCAGGAAGCACTGGGGAACAGTCCTGCCTGGAGTGAAATAACACATTTATTTTGGTGACTTGCCAGTCCCCAAAAATCCCTGTGGGTACCAATATTTAAATGTTAGGGGATTTTGAAGAGGTTTTGCCTGTCAGCCTGGCTGTACAACAGCTTTGCTACATGATAAGAATTCTCCCCCATGTTTGAATCAAAGTTTTTGCTCCTGATGGTGTTATTTTGTTTAGCTATGGATTTCCACATGCTGTCTTGGCCTATTATTGCCCAGCTTGCAATTCTGTTTTTACACAATGTTGCTAAGCTGGCTCACTGCCAGGAATATAGTCAGAGCTGTGAGCCGAATTCTGTTCCTTTGCTACAAACTAGTCTGCAGGAAGAAAGAGTTCTCATCCTCTCCTCTCTCTCGTGTGCTGCAGCTTCTGTCAGCTCGAGCGTTTTGTGATGAGGTGCCCTGTTGCTCCTTAGCAAAGCTTTCCCTGGGGTACCCTCGCCTCTTTACACTATTTATTCCTCCAGCAGCATTAGTGAAGACATGAATGTGTTGGTCTCTGGAATAGATGCCACAAATCAGTCTAGCACTTCTTTCTAATTTTAATGGAGATGAGCTACTCATCATAATTTCTTGAATCTCTTATTTAGGATGTAGAGAGACCATAAATCTTAAAGCAACAAACATTCCCAAATCCTACACTTTGAAGTGAATAGGAGCTCCTGGGTCATCAGCACTTTTCGGAAATAAGCTGCTTAACTAGGTGTCTGAAGCCATTACAGTCTTTTCTTTTTTTGCTTTCTGAAAACTGTGGTCTCAATATTTGAGAGAATATACAACAAAAAGGTTGCACACTGTGAGCAGTGCTTTGCTGAACAGCCTCAGAAAAAGCCGTTGGATACTGTAGCATCCAAACTCAGCACTCCTGAGTGCTATATTACATTTATTATTATATTTAGTTTGGTGTGAGGGATTTGGGAATTTTTTTGCTTTCAACATTGTTATTAAAAATCCTAAAACAAAACCAAGAAACTCCAGTCCAAATATGAGCCTTGTGATTTTTTTTTATTGTTTGGGTTATTGTTTGTTTGTTTGGGTTTCTTTAAATATATTCTATCAGTACTTTTCATTCCCTATCTTACATCTTCTCCTTTGAAAACTTACTCTTATTTGGGTGTGGTGTGGGACAGTCTAAACAACTGCTATAAATATCTGCTTGTACGGGTTTAGCTAAACCAATACTAACTAGCTACTGGTTTAGCAAAAATATGTTTCTCTGCAGAGTATAACATAGCTAAATGTATGCAATATATGATTATGTTCTTATTCTTGCTTCCTCATTTTTGTCTTTAGCTGAAAATTCAGTTTAACTCCATAGTCTCTATAGATGAATGTGTTAATCAAACTGTGCGCTGTTACTTGAATTGGAGACTATTTTTAAAGAACAGGTACAATTTTTCCAGTGCATAAACAATGTAGGCAATATACTGAAACACAGATTGAAAACCAGAACAATTTCTGAAAAATGTTTGCAAGTCAGTTAGGAAAGGAGGGGAAGAAACATGGAAGTAGTACTATTGCTAATCATCTCTTAATGGATCATATCTTGGCACAAGTGTTTACATTTTACCTCAGGGTAAACTCTTCAGCCTGTTGGCTGTCTTTTGAGGGCTGACTCATCCTGGCAGCAGCCTTCAGCAGCCTGGCTTGTTGGAGTAGCCCATGTGGTATGGGACTCATGTTTTAATGGCACGGAACACTTCCGTGACAGCACTTTCATGGTGATATCAGTGATCTCATTGTGGGCAGGTGCTCATATTTTGCATTGGAGGCTATTCTGCCTGAATAATCTTGTATTATTATCTGTGTGCTCACAGTAGCACAGTAGTTTGTGGGGCTCACAGGCACCCAGGCACTGCAAAGAACTAGGTAAGAACTGAGCTACCCTAGCGGAGGAGGTGAGGAGCATTCCCTGTGCTGGAAGGGTGGTGCTCTGCTATTGCTTGTAACCCTGCAGCATTATTTGTGTGTTGGATCTTTGACAGGTGTAGAAGAGCCATCAGCAGTCTGAGCTCCCCCTTTGTATCCACACAATCCAGGGCTTTATTAAGTGTTCCTTGCTGGAGTAGCCTGTTCCTGAAGGGCTATGCCAGGGCCCCGTGCTGAAGTTCATGAAGAACTGCAGCCCATGAGAACGGCTCACTTTGGAGGAGTTCATAGAGAACAGTCTCCTGAGGAGGGGATCCATGCGGGAGCAGGGGAAGAGCATGAGGAGCCCTCCCATTAAGGAGGAAGAATAGGAAGCAACATATAATGAACTGACCACAGCCCCCATTCCCCACCCAGGAGTAAAGTCAAGCCCAGAAATAAAAGGTGGGTGGGGGAAAGTTTTTCTTAGGATTTGGTTCTATTTGCCATTATCCTACTCTGTTCTGAGGTAAGAAAATTAATTTCCTGAAACAAAGCCTGTTTTTCCATGACACTGGGAGAATTGAAAAATCAAAGGAAAGCCGGTCCATGTAGGACAAGATAGACAAAATTTATCACCTCTCAGTAGCATCCTTACAGTGGTCAGTAAAACATACTTAACATCTGTGGGATGTAGTAAGACAATTAAATAGATTTAGGGTTCGGTTTTCTGTTTGAATGCTGGCTTGATGATTGTCATAAAAAAGAGTTGCGCATTTGTGGGTTTCACTTATCCACTACTGCCACTAGGGAAAAACATACTTCCATGATGCAGGTGAAAGCAAGATTGTTGTAAAAGTAAATAATCCCAGATCAAATAAGCTAAGTTGTTGTATCTTGGGTTTTCCTTTCTTTTTCTTTCTTTTTTTAAAATGTATTTAGCTTTATCCTTGAATACACTTTTTCTAGCAGTGCTCCTAGACTCTTTAGGAATCTTCTTCTGGAACACTAATTTTTTCTCCACTGGTGAAAAAAGGTGTGGGTTTGTGTCAGGGCAGTTATCAAATTTGCATTGTCTTAAGGTGCTGTGAAGTGAATTTGCCAAGGTTAGTTTCTTTGCTGACTTCATCACGTTGACCTCAGGGTAAGTCAGCATCTCATCTTCCCAAGAGCAGTGGTTTGTTATTACCTTGGGGCAGGTCCTGTATATGGTTTATGCTGAGAGAGTTCTCCTGCACTACAGACCAGTCCTGAGGAGGCTGATGGAGGGAGGAAGATGAGGGTGAAGACGGCTTGCTTAGGTGTCAAAACAGGTGAGAGGCAGCAGAGCAAGATTCAGGTTGTGGCTAGTGATAGTAGGATACAGTGTCCCCGAGGAGCTATCACAAATTTCCAAAATGGTGGAATTGTTGCAGCCACTCTGACATTTGGGATCCTGACAGCAGAGATCAAAATTAACTTGTGTTTGCGCAGAAGTGCTATCATTTCAGTTTTGACTGCAGGATTGGCCATCACCTACAGATAATGTGATGCATTTCCTAATAGTTCAAATATCTTGGGCTCCTCCCAAAGGACATTCAGTGGATTCTGTTACTCCCATGTGATCTTTCACAGCTGCCACATGCCTGAATTTGAACTGAGCCTCTCAAGGTTGACGTGAACGTTTGGTAAGCCTGGAAGAAAGTTGGCTTGATTTTACACATGTAGGAAGCTTCTAGGCAGAGGGTCATAAATGCTCTAATGGTTTCAAAGATAGTGCTTGAACCAGGAGGACAAAATGGCTTTGGACTGTTGTCTGAACAGCACCCAGAGGGTTGCAGAACAGCTGCCTGAGGGCTGCAGGCACACATGCCCTTCACATCTCACAGCCTACAGTACAGAATGTGACTAGCAGTGCATTTATGTGTGTTTTGCATATCACACCAGCATGTACATGTGCATATATGTCGGTGTGCAGCCTATATAACAATACAATAGATTGAGCTGTGGTTTATGGTTTGTCTGCTTCATGAAGATTTAAATGTTCCTCTTTTGACTCTGGCTTTGTAAGTCCTGCAGCTAGGAAACCAAACTAGATTTTTCAAGAGGTAATAATAGTTACTTGACTTGCTGCTATTCTTTCAGTGCCACTGTAACCAGACACAACAAGCATCAAGGCACAGCCTTCAGCACCCTGTGGAGGTCCCCTAGACCTTCTCCTGCAAGAGAAGCCAGTGCCTGATGCTATGGCTATTCCTACTTGTCTTCTCAAAGCTGGATTTCCAGCTCTGTGAGGAGGGTGAGGGCCTTGTGTCCAGTGCAGTGATCACGCAAGCAGGTGAGGTTTACAGCAGAACATCTCTGTCTAAGCTGCTGTGCCACAGTGGCTGCAGCTGTGTGAGTGAGGAACAGCCCCTTTGGAGCAGCACAGGTGCCTCATTTCAGAATGACCCGGGTTACTTCTGTGAGAGCCCTTTGAAGTCAGCTGCACGGACACGAGGGCATCTTGAACCATTTGCAATGCAGGCATGAGACATCTCTGGTTGGCACTTTGCTTCTGCTCTTCTCATTCCCTTGAAGAGAAGGTCAAGTGAACAGATGAAACTCCCTAAGCAGAAATGACAGGAAAGGGGAGGGGAGTCCCACGTAGTCAACTTTCAAATTAATAAACTACTCTGCAATTTCAGAACTGTACTCAGCTTTTTATGTTAAGAAATAGAAAGGCTGCATTAATTTCTTTGAACTGACATATTAAGTGCAACTGATGAGTGACAATTGCCCATTTTTTTTTTTTTGTTAATAGCTAAAGTCATTGTCAGTAGAGCTTTGAGACGACAGAAAGGAGTTTTGAACCTGAGAATCATCCTAAGCCAGGAGAAGATATTTGACACAGTTTTACTAGTGGCTGTATACATACATGCTAATCAATTGACCAGACTGGAAATATAAACATATTGAAAAATATCTATCTATATATAGTTTTTTTATGTACAATGCTTAAGCCATATAGAATTTTCTTTTAAATAACAACAAAACTTCTTGTTATAATTTTTTTAAGTTTCAGCAAAGCAATAGTTAATAAAAGGGAGAAGCTTCTGTGTCAATAGGTTAAGAATATTCAAACTTTTCCAGAATTTTTGTTTCAAATTAAAATGAAAATCATCTGTGCATTGTGGGGTTTTTTTTAGGGGTTTCGAGGTTTGGTTTTTTGTTGTTGTTTTTTTTAAAATTCCATTTTGCATGTGCCGTTCAAGCAAAAGGCCTTTTTTTAGCATCTGATGATGAAAAAAGTTTGTCCTAATCTATTTTTGTGGTTCAAGAAATATTAAAAAAGATCCCCAAGTTGAAATAGTGAAAACAAAATTTGTTTGGGGGTGAAAGTATATGGAAGCCTTGCTTGAATGTGTGGTTAAATTAAATTTTAGGATATGTGGCACCAGATATAACGGATGTAATTTCAGGATTATTTTTTAAATGGTAAATATAAATTAGTATAAACACATTGTTAAGATTAGTCTTACCTATTATTTCTTATTATTCTTTTTATTGCTTTTATTAATTTTCTTCTAAGAAGATTTATCTTTGAAATATCTCTGCAGTTTACAGCTAGATACAATCTCTCTCCAAGTTTTCCATAGGATGCATGCAGCAAGCTGTTGAAATAAATGCTGCCAATTTCTGTGCTTTTGATACCAGGATGGTTTCCATGACCTAGTAATTTATGAGGGTTTGCAACTGAGTGGCCTCATTTTGCATGTAAGGTTCCAGTGAAGACCAAAAGCTGCTCCTAGTTGGTCTCAAAGGCTTGGGTTCTATTTCAATCTTCTGAATGTTTACTTTAACTGAGAAACATTACAACAAAAACAACAGCCTAACTTTGCATGACATTTTCATCTGAACTTGTAATTAAAAAATATGTCGTCTGATTCACCCCCTGTGTGAGAGGGAAATAAATCTCCTGCTTAAGACAGCTATTATATCTGGTGCCACATATCAGGCTGTCACTACAGGTCCCTGTCAAAGTAGAGTTGTAGGCTTATTAGCATCCTATTAATATGTGCATAAAATGTAGTCTGTGTCTGAGCCCAAATACACAAGCTGGGAAATCAAAGAGAAATCCTTCACACCTTTTGCTGGCTTCATCCTGAACTTTTATTTAGCTTAAAACAACTTCCTTAAGAGAATTTCCTTTTCTAAAGGAACCACTTTTCTCCATACTTAGCAGGGGAATACTGCATTGAATTATTTTTGGAGTGATGCAGTCACCATTGGGAGAGAATTGCTTTAATCATGACATATGAATCTTAATTTTGTCTTGTGTAAAGTATCAATCCATTTGAAAAATATTGACCATCTGTGCCTTTTCTTCTTTATAGGCAAAGGTTAGGGAAGTGTTGAGAGAGTATTTTCACTTGTATTATATCAAAATCTTATTAAGAATGGGCTACAAAAGCTGCTCTGTGTTACAAGTTTTGTTTTATTTATATGAACAATAGTAGCATACTTGCTTCTGAGTACTTTAGGGCTTTATATATACTACAAATTGCCTTTAAAACTCGGATCGTACCGACTTAGTTATTGCAGTGGAAAAACCTTGTCTTTAACAGTCATTATAATTTAAAATTCCATCTGTTTAGCTTATGTTAGTAAGCAGTGGATTTAGACTGAATTAATATAAGTCACACTGAACTGAAATTAAAGGTTTGTGCAGGTTTAAAATTCAGTGTTTAGTTTAAGCAAGAGCTGAGAGTTGTGGGTGGGGAAGGAAAAGGAAAGATCCTTGCGTGCACCCTTTTGACTGGAGCCTAGTCCCAAATGTACCTCATGAGCTGTTAGGAATTGTTTAAAAAAAACCAGGTGATTCTGTTAAAGCTCGAGGGTTGAGAAAACCTTCATTTGGTAATGGGGGCTGAAGTGCTTTGAAAATCAAACCAGCTATTTATGCTCTTTAATTAAATCTAATGTAATGATTCAGTTTCCAATAGTTTTTTGTTGTTCAAACCATTAAAAGTCTATTTTTATATTTTGTTCTTCGATATTTTTTTTCCAAAGTCTTTTTTCCCTTTATTTTTCTGACCTGCAGCTGCCAGTGAAAGTATCCCCTGAATTGCCTGTAGCTACTGTCCTGCAGAACCAGCGGCCTCCGGGCAAGCTCTTCCCACACTCATGTGCCAATAGGTCTGGAAAAGTTGCTGTATCCAATTACTAAGTTGTCATAACAATTTGTAAAAGTATGTTAATGCTTCTTTTTACAGGAGTGCCTCACACATTATTGCTCAGGGCTTCCACAGCATTATTTGACATTATATATTTTGTCAAACACATGAGTGACTGGAAAATGCAGACCTCCTCTACCTGGGCCCACAGACACAAGATGGTTGAACTTTTGTAGCCTTGTCAACTCTGTCACATGGGCCTCAAAGCCTAAAAGGAGCAACAGCTCAAGTTTTCTTCTCTTCCAATATCTTAATCTTGTTTAAATTGTATGTTCTCCACAGTGAGTTATATACATGGATTTAATACAAGTATGGAAATTAAATCAGATTTAGAAATAAAAATGAACAATTTCTTTTCTGCCCAAGATCTGCCTGTGAGGGAGACTGCACTTTTAGAAATGAATAGCCCACCTATTTTATTGTAAAGGCACGTAGATTACTAATTTTACTCGTGTTCATTTGCAGGCATGCCTGCATGGCTATGGTGTGCTGTTGAGTGTTTTGGGTGTAGAGCAGAAAAACAGAAGTGGTGATGAAAAGAAACATTTTAATTAAGTGACCATGGTTGCTGACAAACTTTAAATTGGCTTCATCCCAGCCATTTTAAACTGGAAGTACCTGAGATACATTAAAATATTACTATTAATATTTATGTAGCAAAAATCTTCAGAGCTAATTACTTCAGACCTACTTTGAAGTGAGCCTCCAGCTGCTCCCCTTTGGCGCCTGGGGGCTCACATCATGAAGTGGGGCTGAGGCTGGATGGGTGGACAGGCTTTGCCTCGTGTGTGTCAGATGCCAGTGGGTGTTCTGGTTCACAGTTCCATACTAGAGGTAGCTTAGAGTGAAAAACAGCCTGCCTGGGTAGTGGGTCCTCAGCACTGACTTTCATTCTGCAGGTTCAGCTTCCTCCATTCTGTGCTGTGCTAATGCAGATGTGAACAGAGATGGGCCCCCAGATTCTGCTCTTAATGCACATTAATCTTAATGTATCCCTAACGCATCTTATGAGGTGTGAAACTCCTGGTCCTCTTGAGTCACTTGTACTGATGAAGTCTGTAAAACTCAAAATCTTTAGCTTGGGTATGCAATTCACTGGTATATTAGTAGATAATAACTCATTTGACAGCTATTTATATTCACCAAAAAAAACCAAAACCAAACCTAAGCAGGCTTGGTTATGCTAGACTGTATTAAAAAATGAAAGTATGTAGGACTAAAGGATCATAATTTTGGAATTTTTCTCAGATGCTTTCTTCAGAAGAAAAGAATTTGGAGGTATTGAAGAAGGAGAGGGGAAAAGTGACTGCGGGAAAAACTGAGAGCTGGATTCTCATCTAACAGAGGACCTGCATCTGTTTCTCTGTTGGATGTAGCAGATAGTCCCAAAAAACCCCCACAAAGTATGTCTGCAGTGAAGCAATGCACCAAAAGACGTGCTTTAATGCTTCAAATTTGCCACCTTTGTGAACTCAAATCTCACAGCGGCTCCCTGTGGGAATGGACACATAAGATGGGTTATGTAGAGTGGAAGCAAGTGGATGTATCCAGCAGAGCCAGTTACTGCTTTGCTCCTCTCACTGCCTGCAGAAGGCCAGGCTTTGGCTGTCTGTGAGTAGCGTGGCTGCAAACTGTGGCTGTAAAACTGTAGTGTGTGACCTGATGATCTCCATGGTGTCTCTTGGTGTTTCTGTTTTACGGTCCTTTCACACCTCTCCTGCCTTCCCAGTGTGTGCATTGCTGGAATGCAGCACCAGACTCTGGGACAAGACAGGTGAAATGGTTGTAAAGTAACCAGGAAATGGAAGCTTTTGCTCCCCTCCTCACCCATATTGGATTTCCACGGGATTGTTAGCACGACAGGGTTATAGTTATATAGTTATATTTGAAGGAACATGAGATGTGAATCTCTGTGTGTAGGCTGGAGTTTCAGTTGTGACTGTGAGAGTTGTTGCTTTTCAACATTTGAATATCACTATAGTGCTGATAGATATCTGTGAATCTTTTCGACTGGCCACAGCAGTGCAGGGAAAGGCAGATCTCATGCCTACGTTCTACTTGCTTTCTGGCATCAGGCTCTGACTTCTAGAATTTAGAGCCACTTTTAATCATTTGGTCATTTAATTGTGTCTTTATGCTTTCTCCCCATTTTGTAAATAATTGACATGAGAAGGGAAAATCGTAAAGGGGCTGACAGTAGCAAATGAACAGAGAAAAACGGTGAATGCAATGTCTGCCCCTTTCTCAATTTATTTCTGAATTTAGTTTATTCAGGGCTTGTAAAGAAGCACATTGTTTTTTCCATGCAGGGAGAAAATGTGACTGGAGATAATATGTTACTAGTAAGAGCTGGACTTTTTCAATTTCTTTTCTTTAAGAGTTAACCTTGCAAGAATGCCAGGTGTGAATCTCATCAAAGTATTAAATATTTTCCCCTATTTTGTGTAACTATTAGTGGTTTAAAAAAACTTGCAAACTGTGCCCAGTTGCGCTGAGCAGGTTTTTGTTCTGAGATATTTGCCTGTATGGAATGACCTGCATTTATAGGCAGTAAATGCCAACACACACTTAGCTGGCATGAAGAAAAAGTAGTAGTGCCACTGGTTTCTGTAGTGCTGGAGGCACCGTTGAGAGATACTACTGATGAGAGCTGGTTTTACTGTTTGAATGGAAACTGAGCAAATCCTAAATAAAACCTTGAACTCCTGAAGAGCAGCAGATGTGGAAAAACTATTGTCCCTAATTGACGCTTCAGTGTCAGGTGAATGGAAGCAGTGAGCTAAACAAGTTCCTTCTCTGGGTTAAGTTTAATTTCTGATCTCAGGAGTGATGATATCTTCCCACTTTTCCTCTTTGGCAGCGCTAACATATTTGTCCTTTACTTGGTAACATGCTCCCACTAAATCATTGAAGTTTTTTTGTATAGCTGTCATATTTAAATGGCTAACAGATTTGCAGCAGACAATTTCTTAATATTCAGAATGTGATTTTCCTCATTTTCTTGAGAAAATAGAACACCATTATTTCTTTAAGAAAACACACAAAACTTCCACAAATCTCTGACTGTAATAGATAAAGTGATCTACAGTTTGAATGGTGGAGAATATAAGATGGTTTTGTTTGAATGGGAAATTTTAATTTTTGCTTTCTTTGTAAGCCCAATATAATGGGAATTTTCACAAGTATGTGAATCTTTATAATCCTCCCTAATCTTGTAGCACAGGATTCCTCTCAACATTAGCAGCTAAAAGTTAAGTATCTCTCTTAAGGGAGTTATCTAGGAAGTAATTCCTCACCCTCCCCCAGCAGATACCATGCCAGGGATTCATCTCACCTGTTTTACTCACCTATCCTAGAATGGGATAAATAGCAATCTGGAGACACTTATCTCTCTTGCTTGACCACAGAAGGAGCCTAGATGACTGGCTTGGATGAGCCACCTGATTTCTAGGTGGTTGTAGAGCAGGGGAACTACCTCTTTTGACCTTAGAGTGTAAGATGTAGTTTTCAAAGATATATTCTTAGTACTGAAAGGGTTGCTTATATATATGCACTCAGTTGTGCAAATAACACCTTTTGTATTAGTTGGTGTTTTGTGTATGGATTTGTGCACACTTCGATGATTAGTATTTAGGTGTGTCACTTTGTGTCCCAAATTTCTTTCTCAGAAATATCAAGACAAAACTGAAATGTCTGCATGCAGAGAAGTTACACAGGCATAACTGCTCCCTTCCCACAGAGGAACAAGGAAGTTCTCATTGTAATGGATGAAACTACCACTGGAGTTGCACAAGAAACCCCCAGTTTGGTGCCCGGGAAAGGCCAATCTAGGCTCATCTCAAATGGAATAAATAAGCCTCATTATGAAAATTCTGTAAATATCCACAATAGTTGTAGTTTTTTAGCTGCGGAGGAGGATGTTTGAGTTCACAAGTATTCACAGAGCAGCACACTAGCAGATCCACTCAGTCCAGTTCTTTGATAAGTCTAGATCTGTGGAAATGGGCAAGCTGGTCTGGCTTCTTGTACTCAAGCTTCCTCATATGTCATTCTTCTGTATTGCTGAGGAATATCAGTGCCTGGATTGTTTCATTCACGTCTGTCACGCAGTGCTCCTGTCCCAGCATGCAAGGGAACAGTTATGTGAAGCCTTCAGCACTCAGTTCCCTTCTGAGTCAAGAGGAATCAGACACGTTCTGAATTCCTCTGCCTTGGTGGCCGCATGTTCTCCTTGAAGTGCTGAGCTGCCAAACAGCAGCAGTGAGGAGTCAGGGCTCATGCAGTCCTCAGTGGCTCCTAGACACTTCCCTTAACATGAGCACTGGACAGGTGAGCTCTGGTTACACACAAGGATTGCTTGTCAATGATCTTTCTGGGTTCTAGGCTGCCCATACCTGGGCAGGATAAGGACACATCTATACTACACACCTGTGCAGCAGTGCCAAGACACATGACACAAGGCTTGAGGATTATATCTCGTTATTCCTCAAAATTCATTGGATAGGTGTTCTGGGAATTCAGTTGTAGTTTATCCCTCTGTCACAGATGATTTTCAGTGCTGGTTGTGGGGGCTGTTGCATGCAGAGGTTGCACAGCTCTGTCATGCTGCTGAAGAAGCAGGAGTTGGGAACTTCAGTGAGAGATGTCGACAGAGGCAGTGGAGGGAGCAAAGAGATGGGTAACTGGGAACACCTTTGCCAAAAGACAGTGGAGATTTAACATTCAGTGAAATTGAAAGTAAACTACTCATTTGCTGATTTTTGCTTTGAATTTCTTTGAAAAGGCAAAAAACAGTGGAAAGAAAATATTAAAAATTAAGGAAAAGTCAAAGGGAAATACAGAGAGCTCTGAATTAGCACAGTTTTGGTATTCTTTCCTTGTTGCCTTGTAATGTCAAAAGCATCAAAAACTATCAAACTTCAACTGATAATGTTTTGGTTAACTTGCATCTAGCAGTGATGATAGAAGTGGCACATGAGAGCACCCTGGCTGTGGATGGTTGTAAGATAAAGATTGATTTACTGGATTTGAATGGGTTGTTTCACCCATATTGCTTTATACTGTGACAACCACTAAATAGATTCCCCAGTTCTCTGGGCTGGACTCTGACTTTCCTCTGCCTTTTGCAGTGTTATAATGCCAAGAAAGTACTTTTTCATTTCAGAAGAACAGTGACAAACTGGTAAGATCTTGGTTTGGGAGATTGCAACCTGCTTTGTTATTTTTTATTTTATAATCTCAATGTAAATGTGAGAACCTTATTTTGTGTCACATTTCAATAAAACTCTGTGCCTCCTAAGGGAAGAAGTAAGACACAATCTATGAGTGACTTTAAAAGGCTTGGGTAATTTATTGAGGTTTTTTTAGATGAGAAATACAAAATATTTTACAAATAATATAATTATCTCAAAACTGCAAATATTTTGTGCAATGGTCTTGGCTGAAGCAAAATATATCTTTTCCTCTTTTTTGATTCTTGCAAACTTTGGCTTACTTTTGAGAACAATGTGCTTTTCACTCTGTTCACTCTGTGGAAAAGTTGTGATTTAAAAAATAATGTCCTTGTTGCAAAAATCTGAGAATTCACACATATTTTTCTCAGTGAGCCATTTACCTGACATCAGCCATTGTGTTATGCATTCTCCTCCAAAAGAAAAGTTGAAAAGGAGTGAGAGAGAGACAAAGAGAAAAGGATCACAGTATCTCAATTTTATTTTCTTTCCTGAAGAGTATTCTCTTTGGACAGACAGTAATTGTAGTTTCTAATGACGCAAACTTGAAGGGAAACAGAAGAAGACTACAAACAGGTTTATGGGCCTATCAGCAGGAATATGTGGCTACAAATTGCAGAGTAAATGAAACAGCCTGTTGTTTCCTAAGCCTGAGTTTGTGAGTGTTATGCCAAAGTATTTGAGGAGGAGCTAGAGCACCAGGCGGTGTAAAGGATACCTGCTGGGCCCTAATTGGTGCCCACTGTTGTTAATGGCTTCCTGTGGCTGAATGTTTACTTGTCATTTGTTTTGTGCTTTGTTTCCCAGCTACTGGAAGGAAAAAAAAATACTGACCAAAACTTTGTTTTGCTTTTAAGTGGACATCCTTGGACATCTACTGCCACACTGCAAATTGTCTTGCGCTGGAGACTATTCCCTAGTCCTCTTGGGCTTCTAAAGTTACCTTTTCTCTGAATAGTGTTTTTGAGTTTGAAAAGTCAATAGATCTTTTTCAAGATACGTTATTAATATATAATATATAATAAATTATGTATTGTATGCAAAACATATTTATTATCTAAGAAAATTATGCAATAACCACATCTGAGACTTTTGCCTACTGCAAAACTTTGCACAGTTGAACATTTGAAAAACACTACAGATAATACCAGTTTATTTATAAGCATCTGTTTTCCTAAAATGCCCATTTCTCTTATAAATCTCAATTTTTTTGTGGGATGTCTGTTGGAGATGAAGAAGAATGAAGCCCTGCAGGCTCAGAACTTTAATACAGAAGAGTCCCCTTTCTATATGTAATACAACTGCTGTATGGTTTAGTAGTTTGGTTTTGGTTTTTTTTGCTTCTAATCCAAAGACACTGAAAGCAAACTATCCAGATCAGTGTCTCAGACCCTTTGCTTATCCTGTACATGGTTTCCCTAAAAAAAAAGCCTGTTAGTATCAGCTATGGTGTGAACACCTCCGTGCTGGGAAAAAGGAGTGAAACCGCTGTTTTTAACTAAGACAGCAAATAGTTTGTGGTGAATATCCACATGTACAGATTACTCATGAAGAAGGGTTTAGAATAGTAAAAACATCCTAATCCTATAATTTTAAATCCTCTGCTTCTCCTACACTGGGTTATGGTGTTGGGTTTCTTTTGAGCGGTGTCAAGGGAAATTTAGTTTCAGTAATCCTAGAGAACAACAGACTTCAGAGAAAAAGTATCTCTATTTCAATTTAGCAATTAATTATTACAGTAAGAATGTTTAGGTACTTGTCCTCTGTTCACAGGAGTGTACAGTTTGATATATACAAACATAACATGATTGCAAAGACTTATCAGTTTGTGATAAGGCTGTGTTTGAGAGATGGTTCGCTAGCAGGTTTCAGTGTTTGAGATGCCCTCAGAGGCAGATGAGACAGTGGGAGAAGATTTCACTGAAGTGCAGAGCACTTCATCTGGGGGCATAAATCTAATTCCTTGATTACCACTGACTCATTTCAGCTCTGTTTCACCTACGTATCTCTCCCATATGCATTTGGCTCATACACCTTGCAGGTGCACTGTCCACAGAGTATTATCTCATGCTATTTTTTGTTACCAACCTAGATAACACTGTCTGCAGCTCTCCTTTATCAGGCATGGAGTTTAGAAACTAAGCTCTGAAGGAAACTTCAGACAGTGTACAAGACCAGGATTCAGGCATGAAGTTCCAAACATTTAATCTGTGCTAACTAGGTACTGCAGAGAGAGGGAAGGAAGATGGGTTCAAAATGCCCTTAACAAACAGCCAGGCAGATTTTACACTTTGCAGGCTGATCTCAGAAAAAGCGCATCTAACTAATGTGGGAATCCTTTTCTGTAATTCCTAAAGGATCTTGATCAGTAAGAAAAAAGAGCTGCTTTCCTCTGTGTGGAAAGATGGTGATCAGAAAAGAGTGGAGGGAGGAATTTGTCCCATCTTCAAGGGGAAGCTTAGTATATTTTAGGGAATTCTCATTCATAATTATATCTTTAGAAGATGATCTAAGATTTATCAACGTATTTGCTCTCTTTGATTTTTTCTTGGTTTTGAGTATCAAATAATCTAATATTTTTTCTCAAACTGGAAGACTAAAGAATAAGCTGCAGAACCAACAGGACTGTGAAGACTTTTGGCTGCAGTTTCCACTGGGCTGTAATAGTTAACAGCTCAAAAGAAAACCTGAGGATATAAAATCAAAAAGTTGAGTTTCTTACATGCTTGCTTGTAGCTGAGTATTTAGACAGTTTTTCTGGGGGAGTGGGGAGGGGAAGGAAGCCCCAAACCAAAACTCATTACAAAAAGTGACAACAAGAAGGCAACAAGAAAAGAAGCCAGATCTCTAAGTGTTGTAAGAGTGTGTAACTTATTAGCATCAATGGATCAGTGCTCATTTGTGTCACCTGAGAATCAAGCCCAGTAATATGGTGTTGTCTCTTTAGTGTAATTCTTCCATCATGTTTTTTTCTGCTTGTTGAACCAAAAGCATCCCAGTCTCTAGAAAAAGGAAAACTGAACTATGTTTCAAACATACTTATGAAATGCTAAAATCCAAAGTAATCTTTCAACTATTTAAACAAAAAATTAGCCTCTGTGACAGAATATGCAGAGAATCTGATTAATTTTGCCCAACATGTGAGCAAGTGGTTTTCATGACTGACTGTACTACAGCATGATTATTCAATGACATTATTCTTTAGGTTAGGATGAGAAATACCTTGATTTTTTTTGATAATTTATGATTATTAATGTTGATAATTTATGTATCACTTGCTCATTTGGATCCTTTTAAGCCTTTGAAATAAGGAGATCTTAGTTTTGGCTCTTGCTATATCTTGTTCCTCTCTTAACCTTTCCTTATTTTTTTTACACCTGTATGTTGGTTTGTACCCAAATTTTTACAACAATCCTGCAAATATGGACTTGATTTACAGCAGCTTTTCCATTAATCTGAATTTGCCTGTTGAATCAAAGCTACCAGATAAATGAAATAAGGGAAAGGAGTATTAGTTGATTAAAAGTGTTCCCTTGATTTCTATAGAGATGTCTCTATCACCTTAAGTAGATCTGGAGTGTAGATTACTCTGCCTATAGTATTAAATGTTTTACACTATGAATACTATGATGCTTAAGTTTTTTTAAAAATAGTGATAAATGCTGCTCTAGAAACTGAGTACCCAAGTGTTGAAAAACTGTTGAAATGGAACCATTTTTATTTTTTTCACAAGTCACCAGTAAAATCATGATTATGGTTTTTCTTTGACTTGACAGTGGTGTCTTCCAAAAGTCTGCCTTCTGGTGCCTTTGAAAGAATCATTATGGAGCAGCTGGCCTGGTTTCTCTAAGTGAAGGATTTGTGAAGGATTTCTTGCCTGAAAAGGGCAAGAAACTTGTGTTATAATTAAAGAAAACACCTCAGACTGGTATTGTGCTGTCCAGAGTAATTCCTCCCTAAGCTGTGCTTCTTTCAGGACAATAGTGAAGGCAAGCTGCCGTGATCTGCTGTGGCAACAGACCTGCTGCCTCATTCCTTGTGGTTGAAATGCTTATACAAAGGCACAATAATTCTTTTACTGATAAATGTTCCCTGAAAAGAAACGTTCTTCCAGAAGAACAGCCTTTTTGCCTGTCAGGCTGTGGTTTTGCTAGAGTAGTTGTGCCCCATGGTGGTGGAATTGCTTCTTGTCTTCCCTGCAGTATTCTTCAGCCAGATGGCTCCCTAGCAAGGTTTAAATTTGGACCTAGGTTTAGGAACATGCTCATCCAGTGTCTCAGTAACTTCTTCCTTACAGTCATCCTTGTAACTTCTCAGTTGTGAAGAATGAAGTTTAATACCCTTGTGTTTTTGCTTGGAGGATTTGGGATGATCCTTTCATTTTACTGTAAATTTGAGAAAGAACTCATGTACATCTGCAAACCACAGGAGTAACATAGAGTGGAAAGGGACCATAGAAAGAGGAGAGAAATATTAATTATTCAGACAGTGTTTCTGGGCTGTGAGAGTTCTGTGTCATGTTCAGTGACCTGCTGCTTCTTATAAGGCTGAAGACAAAGAGCTAAAGGAAAGAATCTTTGTCGAGGTGTCTGGGTTTTTGATGTTCCACACAGAAACTAAGTGGCATGAAGGCAATGAGAATGTTTAGGGGTGTGTAAGTTGAAGAATGACACAGAAATAAGGAGGGTGAGAATGCTTAGAAGAAACTTCTTTGGTGTTTGCCCTGATCTTGCTAGAACACCTTCCCTTCCAGCTCATTACATCCCTGTGCAATAATGCTGTAAACTGAAAACACAGAAAGGGCAGGTTTAAAGGATGGTGATGAAGAATGCTTGAAAACACTCAGTAGCACACCCAGTTTTAATTGCATTAATCAAAGGGATTCATTCTGACATCTGAAAACTATTTTGGTAAAGAACTTTGGTAAATTTTTCATATAAGATGGTGATGAAAAATGCTTGGCTGAAATAGCAGCAGGATATGAAGGAAACCAAAGTATCTCCCATTTTTGCTTTAGGCCCCTTTTCACCTCCTCCCCTCAGAGCCACTGTTTCCCCTCTTTGTGTACAATTCCCCTTGCAGCTGTGCCCTGCGTGAGGAGCCGGGGTGGGCCGCGTTCCTCACACCTCCATGTGATGCACACATCGCTCTCCCCGTCTGCCAGACTAAGCAGTATTTCTCGGGCCAGACTGTCAGGTTGCTGAGGATGAGTGAGGGTTTAATTTGCAGTTTGCATTCTTTTCCTAAGTGGTACATGCTCTGGAGAGGAGTCAAAAACAGTCGTATGATTATGAACTCATCCATCTATCTTTTCATAAAGTCAGTTCTGTCCAGAAGGTATTTCACATGTTGGGCCTACTAAACTCATTTATATTGCAAGGGACAAAAATAACATCCTTTTTCTACAGCAATGAAAAATGTGGTGACCCTTGCTCTCTTCTAATCTTAGATCCAGATATTTTTATTCGCCATAGCTATACCTGTGATAATTTTATTGTTGAATTTACCTGTTCTGGGCAAAAAGGTTGCTGTATAAATTGCCATGTTTATTATATAAATTAGGACACATTTCCATACCAGAATTTTTTATTTAATGTCTTTTACAAATTCAGAGTCTATTTACCAAAAGATAACCTAGACAATTAAACAGTTTGAAAAAAGAAGTAGTATGCTTTTTTTTTTTGGGAAGGAGGGCAGGCTGTTACAGAACAGGACTCTATCCTGTATATTTGATAATATAGCTTAAAGTTTTATAACTTGTGCATTACCTGACCCCTAACCTCTGAACAACTTGGAAAAACTTAGCATTGGTAAATTCTGGCAGTATTAACTACCAGTTAAAGAAGTAGCTGTATAAATGAGGAGTGGTCTGTCCAGTCTTCTACGACCATTTTTCAGTAAATGAAGATGAGAGATTTTGAATTTATTTCCCTCCTTTTATTTTCCCACATTTTTCCCCCATGCTTCTAGTGATGGAACAGGAATCAGAAGTTAATTTTTCTTTCAAAGAGGGTTATTGGGCTTGAAAGAAAAAAAAGAAAATGGCTAGAGAGTGTTTTGAGATGAAACTTCAATCATCTTTCGGTTTAATTTTAATATACCTTTTTTGGTTTCCTTAACATGAGGCAGGTGTTCTTAGATGATGCTCTATGTGATGTTGCAATATGATACAGCTTTTTTTCCTCTTCTTGGAAGGGCTTGCACCAATCACTTAAGTAACTGATCATCAGAACCACTTTTTCCCCATCTCCAGACTTGTATTCATCAGACAGACAGTGTAACATCATCAGCAATATTAATATTGTTTGTGTGAAGGAGTTTTCTCCTCTGCATCATTCACCCATAATGTGTGGGTTGTCTTCTGTTTGGCCTTGAGAGAGAAGGTTCAAGTTTTAACTCCGTGCCAGAGAGATGGCAGAGCTCCCACACTTGTCTGATGTCCTCATCTCCAGTGGTGAAGAATGGGCTTGCCGGTGCCCAGCTCTTCCTTGTACAGCTTCAGCTAAGTCCTTGCAGCTGATGTCATCGTCGAGGCTGTACATTCCTCCTGTGGCAAAGATGCAGGTGTCAAGCTAGATTTGAGTTAAAGGATTTAAGCTATAAGGCTGAGGCTTTTAAAGTGGATTCTAATGTGCGAGGAAGAGATTACTGATTCTAATGTGGGAGGAAGAGATATGATAAATGCTCTTCTTTTGGTCAAAAGAGGGCTTCAGCCTCCTGTTCCATTTTAAGATCCAGTCCATCTCCTTCCAGTTAGACTAGAGTGAAATGTGCTGTGAGAATTCTGCAATACATAATGTGGAGCTCTTGCCTGTGGTCCACAGGACACTGGATGACACCAGACAGTATCTTTTGGCTGTAGGCTGGAAAAGGGCTTGGATAAGCAAATTTCACTCTTCTTTCTCTCTTTGCACCTGACAGCTACATTCTCCAAGCTGGAGCCAGGAGCAGCTTGCAGAGCTACAGAGAACCTCTTTGATGAGATACATCCCACACAGAAGAAGAAGGCTCAGGCCTGCTTCATGCTTTTGTGTAGGCCGACAGGAAGACTTGGCACCCATGTTTTACTAAAACAGATTTATTCCACTGCGATTAAAAGCAAGTTCATTTCCACCTTTACTGGACAAACTTCATCCATTCTTAAAATTACTTTTCCACAGGACTCAACTGCCAGCTGATGTCTTTAAGAGGATTTAGATTAACCATTGTGCAGTGTGTAGAGCTGACAAGGAGAGCATGAGAGAAAGTTGAAATTACCCATTTACAGAGCAAAAGTGAAAACACAGAAGTATAATTGTTCTCCTTCTTTATTTAAGATAAAACCCACACCTGATCTACTGCCCAGTCTGGATGAGCTGCCAGGAAGCCAAGTCATGCACCCAGAGAAAGTCCTGGGTGATTTCCCTCCGTGACAGGGCCCTGGGCTCTCACCAGTGTGAGTGACAGCAGAAAACAGGTCCCGGGTGCTCGTGGTGAGAAAGCAGCCTCTCTCAGCTTATGGAAAGAGGTTTATTTGTAGCCACTTGTGGGTGACTCTCTGTAATTGTTCTCAAAGGAAGGGAGGGTTGGCTGGGGTGTCACCAAACCGTGAGGGGGCCTGGATGGCCTTTCATCCTGCCCCAGGCCAAGGGTGGCCACACAGACCCTGTTTGCCTGACCCAAGGCAAATATGCCTTGGCTCAGTGCTTGTTTCTTGTGCTTGGCTGCGGCTGAAGTGATTGTTCACAAACAGGTGAGAGAAAAGTAAAGAAGAGAAATGAAGGGGCAGCCTTTAATGCAGGGAAAGGGGAAAAGGCCACTTGAAAATTACTTGAAAACCCCTGAGCCTTTAGGGCTATAATACTGGCAGGACGAAAGACGAGAAAATGAAGTGAAATCAAGGTATTTTTAGAAGAGTTATAGTCTATGGAAAATAGAAAATTCAGGCGATAAGTTTAGATGGGGTGGTTGCAATAAGTTGGGTCCTTTATGCATGTCCAGCCTGGACCAGATGAGCTGTGTTCCCAGGAGAGGAGCAGGGAAGGAAAAGCAAGAGGGGAACACAGCACATATGCAGATTGTCTTCTGGATGCTGGCTTTCCTTCCTCCTAGTATTTTACATTTTAGGAATATATTTCTAGTCACACAAGGAGCTGCAAATACTTAAGGTGTTGAACCCCTCTATAGTGATAACCTATGTAACACAAGCATATAGGCAGCCACCTGGGCGCAAGACTGTGGAGAATAAGGCCCAGAAAGCTTTTGTTTTTCTCTATGAAATGCAAATGGAATTCAATCAAAGGCCTGCTTACAAACTGGCACTAATTTAAATGTATCTCTGTTTTTTAACTGATACAAGCAATTGATGTGAGTTTTACATAGACATTGCCTAGAGCATTTCCTGGTTTTGTATTGTTGCCCATCAGGATTACAGAGATGTATCAACCCCTATATTAATATTTCCTTGCATTCTTAGGTGCTTATGCTCACAGTGCAAACTTCCACAAATCTTAGTTCCACTGCACTTTCCTTTAATTCCCTGCTCCCATCATACAAAGGCAAGTCATCTTTCAGTTTTTATTTGATTAAGCTCTGCTCTTCAGCTTTGATTAAATGAGGATACTCAGCCTCATGAAGTTAAAAAAGAATTCTTTAAAATAATTTTTCTCTCTAGTTCTTCTTCTCTAGCTCTAGTTTACGGAGAGGATAACTTCTTGTTATTCTGAGAAAAGAGAATTTTTGTGGGATTGCTGTAGGGGACAATGCTAGACTAGAAGAGGACCAGATCCAGAGTTAACATTTCAATATTTCTATTGAGTGTTAAAATAAAAGACAAACAGAATACAATAGTTCAGCTGGACAGGACTTACAGTGATCATTTGTTTATCAACACGGATAAAAAAAATCCATATGCAAAATATTTTACAAAAAAGCTGTAATTTTTGCAAATTTGTCCCAAATAGCTATCAAAACAATTACAAAGTAGGTAAGGAGATATTTTCTTTTTTCTTGGAAGATGCCAAGAAAATCTAATCTAAATCTAATAAAGTCTGGAAGTGAATGACATTTGGCTGAATAGCACACTCACAGATTACTTTTTTCAGACGTTACTTGTGCTTGGAACACTGTTTATAGCTAAGCAGAATTGTATATATTCAATTGCTGAATGTAGGAGCTTTAATAAAAGCCATGTCATGCATAGAAGTGCAGTCTGTAATCTTGGTTTAAGTGAAGACGCCGACATTCTTGGAGACTGAAACGTGCCAGACAGTCCTGTTGTGGAGAACAGTGGCTGAGGAGCTTCAGATCTGGGGCTGCAAGATCAGCAGCTTGCTTTGGCCTAAAGGTAAGTGAGTTTCCTGGTACGGGCACCAGCTGCTTCACGCTGCTGAGCTTCTGTGCTGAAAAACTTCCCTTGGCATGTCTGTTTTACTGGTGTTGACAGAGCACCAGCAGCCCCTAAGAAATGGTTTATGGGTCTGGCACATGAAGAAATTGGTGAGAATAGTAAGAGGAAACAGGTGTGTCTTGGCTTTCTGAAATGGCAGAGTATCCTGCATCAGTGGCTTTCATTCACTCCTTCATTTCATGCCTCTTGAAAAATAAATCTGAAACATAAAGATGATGGTTTCAATACAATGATTGTTGCCACTTCCACTGTAATTATTTTAACTGAAAGTAAGCTGTAGGAACTAATAGTGTCAGTAAATTCTGTTAATCTGTAAATTAATACTTTCTTTACTCTTATTCTAAGGGAATAAGGTGTATTGGTTGTTCTGTTGTCTGTCCCTTTTTCTGCCCTTTCTTCTGGGCACAGGATGGATTTGTAACAAGGTTCCAAAATGGTTTGTGAAAACTGCTATCTGGGAACAGGAGTGGGAGTCTGGCACAAATCTGAAGAGGAGATTTTCAATACAATGCCGAGTTGCTTTCTAAAATGTCACTTTTAGGACGTGTTCATTATTGGCACTGCAAGAAGCCAGCAAGTGAGAACCACCTTTATCAGAAAACTTACATATAATGAAATCGGGATTGAAAATTCAGCGGCAGAGGAAGAGAAGTCACAGAGGAGATAGAGCAACATTTTTTGTTACTGGTGCTGCATTGTATCTTTTATATAATAAAAGGTTCGATGAAGTGATTACCTTACTATATCTAAGTGCAACTATATCTAAGTTCTGGGAGTGTAACGTATTTGTATCATTCAGTTCATCAGGGGTCCAAAAAGACAGAAGCAGTGAAGAACTGAAGAAGAAAATATTTGCAGCAGATCAAGATGGCCAAGATATGGATAAGCATGTTGTCTGGATTTATTTCTTTTATTGTGGAGGAGAAATTGAAAGGCAGGAAATATTCTTGCACTGGTAGGTAGAAAAAGTAGGTATTGAAAACTGAGGTTTTATAAATGGGGAGAATTTTGCTGCTAACAGCAGTACAGAAGAGGTAATAACATAAAAGGAAATAACATCAAAGGAAAAAGACATGCTGCTCAGTAATATCTGCAAAGTTTAGTTTTAAACAAATAGACATCTTTCCAGGGCAGCAGATCAGAAGTGTTATTAAATGTGTAGTGCTAAACTGAGGGAGATCGCTTTGGTATTGAGATGCAGATTTGTGAGCTATTTACCTAAAGGTAATAGTTATACCAGTGTGAAGAGGAGAGGCTCCCTGAGGATAAGATACAGAAAATGACACCTAGGATAGAGCTTTGAAGAGCTTTCGCAGACAGGACAAGAGATAGTGGAGAATGAGAAGCAATTCCAGGGTGATGGGAAATCCATGTAGTGCTGGGCTGCAATGGAACATAGACAGTGATTTGTTAGGACTTGGGGGCATTAGAAGTGCCCACAGTTTGCTCCTTGCAGCCTAGATCAAACTTATGACCGTTTGAGCTTGCATGTTAAAATAAATGGGGTATCCCTTCCTTACAGAATATATATAAATCCAAAAGTAGGGGCCAAAGCCAAGGTAAGTTTTAAAGAAGAAAAAGGGTGACAAGGAAGGGTCAGAGTCAGGAAGGAGAAATTTAGTGCAGACTGTCACAGAGCTGAGAAGGGGACAAAACTGAGTGAGGTGCATGTAGTGTTCAGCAAAGCGGAGGAAGAGGACAAAGGAAGGGACCAAGATGCGTCAGGGAAGAGATGCTGATTGTGAATAGGAACATTAGGCTTCAGAGGGATGAGGCAGAAGTTTAAATACTGAGGAGGGCCTGGAACCTGGGGTTTGTGTGTGTCTGGTCACTACTGCAGCATTTGAATCTTAGTAAGTGAAAACTATGATTCCCCTCTTCCCTCCCACATTAGCTTCTGATAACATAAATCCCCAATCTGGTCCTCTTCATGCTTTAGCCAGCCTTTTTTCCCAGAGCAGTACCACTTTATGTGTGCCCTGATATGTTCTGAAAGAGACCCTGGCCTTTCCTCCTCCCAGGCATGACTGAAATGCACCTGCCTTAGCTCCAGAAGCAGGGCTGTGCCTGGTGGGGCCAGGCCCCCAGTGCAGGGACAAGTAGAGAGACTGCACCTCCTGATGTGGAATGGTGAGGAATTGCGTTCTCTGAGGACCCACATCAAAATTCTTTCACTTCTTGGTAAAGAAGTTTCAGAAAAGCAAGCCCTGATAGGCAAGAAATTGTCATCGGTCATATAAACAAACTTTCTTCTTTTCCAGTTTATCTTCCTCTGGCATCCACAACTCCCAAATCAGAACCTCCTGAACACTAGCTGCTCCTGTTTTAACTCTAGACACAGCAGCTGAGATTAATGTGAAATTCTGTTTTCTAAAGTTATATGTGTTAGCATTCGTTCTAAGGTTAACTTTTGCAGCAAATAGAGTTGGATATGGAGTGGGGGATGCCAGAGAATCTATGTGAAAATATAATATGTATATAACTCCTAGGAATAAGAAGCAGGTGAATAAGATAAATCTCTAAAAACAGAGTTTGGAGTTTAAGAATTAAAAAATCGTTTGCTTATAACATTTAAGGCAGTTCATCCTAAAACAAAATGGTATTTCAGCACAGACTTATTTGGGGTTTTTCCCTGTGTCAGAGACAAGGCATGGATTTGAAATTAATTTTTATCCTTCACTAGGAGCTTAATGTCTTCTTAGTAAAAGTACTAGAGGGAGACCCAGAAACCATGGTGGTTTTCTGATTATTATGCAGGTGGGTTATGGATGGGAAATATTCTATGTGGAAACTGGTGCAAATCAGATGGTGTATTGTGAATAGATAGGTGATTCTTCTAATAGGGGCTTTTCCTTTCACACACTTAGCAGTGCTAAGGAATAAGCTTCTTTACACAGAGTGGATACAGGTAATTAATCTGAATAGATGTTCTGTAAGACTGTCCCCTAGGAAGTTATTTCAAGTGAAACATTTCCAGTTATCTCTGGAGTGAAACTTGATAATCAGGAAAACATCTAGAGTTCTTAAGCACAAATTCTTTCATGAGTGGAGTAGTCTCATGATATTGGTGGTCTCTTGACATCCCAGTGGGGGTGACTGATGTGTAGAATGATGTGTGTCAGTTCGTTTTTAGCAGCATAGGTAAGGAAGGCTGGAAACACCACAGGACTTTGTGCTTTTCAGCAAACTCACAGTGAACCACAGTATCACTTCTCACTTTGAAAGTCTGGGGTTGTTCAGCCATGTAGTTTACAAATAATAATGACCAAGGCTGTGTTCCAGTGTGATCAGGGAGTTTAATATTTAATCTCCTAGCTGTCAGTGGTGTGCCCTCGAAGATGTGTCACAGAGACAGATACCTGCCTGTGGGAATTGGAAGTGCTCTCCAGGAACTGTGATGCCTTGTGCTGACAACTCCTTGGTGAGTGTGAACTCTCACTGTTTTTTATATCAAGGTGGCTGATGGGGAAGCAGGTCCTGCATTGGCTGCACCAAAGAACAAATCCTAATTTATTTTAAAATGTGCTTAGAATGTAAAATGCGAACACTGATGTTTCAATGTTGGTGTATATATCGGCCAAAATGAAATATCTTTTAAGTCCAGAGTATAAAATATGCAATTTTTTTACATGTAATTCCACTGAGTTTATTAGCATTATTGTAGCATACAGCAAGTTAGACATGGTGCAATATGTATTTTGCTCTGTAAAAAGGTGTGTTTGGCTAAGGCTGGACATTGCAGACCTGTTTTCTGTCACTTTGCTCTTGTGTTGTTATTCATATCAGTGCAAGTAGGTGTAAACTGTCACTAATTCAGGGAGGTTTCAATAACTGCCTAAAGTGCAGAGAATAAGACTTTGTATCTGTTGTAGTGGGTATTGCACTGTGAAATATATTTCCAGTTAATTTCTCTTCCAGAGCACATTTCAAAAAATACCTCCATTTAGGGGAAAGGGGTGGTGGTGTATTTTTGCTCTTTGGGTGTTTTGTGAGCATTTTGTGTATTTTTGCTTCTTTTTGTTTGTTTATTTTTTTAACTGAAGGGCATACAGAGTTGCTTTATCTAGACTTTTCTAAAATTTAAAAAACAGTGCTGAAGTCATATAGAAAAAAAGGACATTTAAATGAACAGTTCTTATAAGTTGTTGCGGTCTTTTTAATTCCTCCTTAAAAGCATCCTCAGTTTTGTCTGACATGGACCCAAGACCCCCACATCCCGTTGTGAAAATATCCTTAATGATGTGCTAGTTCTCAAGGACGTATCAGGGTGCTGCAGCTAATACCTGATAACACTGCTCACTCCAGTGCTGGCACACTTGCCTGATGGGTGCAAAATCTCTCCTGAAACAGATCTGAGGCAAGAAGTCAGGATCTACATTGACTTGCAGGACCATACAGCAAGCAGCAAAAAATCGATTCTCACTGAGTCAGGAGACTAGGCTGAATGCCTGATCCTTTCCCTCTTTGGATCTCTTCCTCCTTTTTTTCTTCACGCAGGAAATGGAAGTGTTACTTGTCTTACACGAACTTAGCAATTTTCTTTGTTTTTAAACCATAATAGTTAAGCATTGTGGCAAGGTTTTCTTTTTTTTTTTTCTTTTTTTTCTTCTCTTTTTTTTCTTCTCCCTAGGACTGAAATTAAAGCAGCCCTCCTATGTTTAAGACATTAACAAAGACTAGAGGAGTTATGATGAATATCTTTGCTCTGAGACTAACCATTCCTTAAATTTTATTTTATCAAAATTAATGTGCACCTGACAAAGAACTATGGGATGCACACACTTGTGGAGGTTGCTGGAAATAGCTGTCTTTCCTTTCTTTAGCTTGTTTTGCAAGGTTTTGTGTTTTGCAAACAACAAGGACTTTGTTGTTTGCAAAATACAACATATGGCGAACCTCTGGCACCACGTCTAGGAGGCTGTTCTGCTGCCTTCTCTCTTTGCTCAGCTGGCCTCCTGCCTAATCTTCCTGCTGCAACTGGGATGTTTGCAGTTACTTTCCCTCTCAGTGGCAGTTTATGTTGAATTGTGTGCTCAGAAAGACACAGACAAGATTGTTTGTAGGCTTCTGAAATCAGACCGGCTGCAAAAAGGAGATGGTCTCTGAGGTACACAAGCTCCAGGCTAACACTAATAATCTTGTCGTTTGAAGAATGCTAAGCAAGCTTCAAAGAGTGTTTTCTCCCTGACATCTCTTCGTATAGTCCTGTATTTATTCATTGCATTTTAACTCTAGGAGAGCCTAACTGATTATTGACCCTATCTCCTGTTCAAGAGTCCACTATATTTCACCCTGTTGTCACACAGGGCAGTGACTGGAATTGGGCCAAAGCAGATAGTCCAGAGAGGTGTCTGGTTTTGATCATGATCATGGCTGTTACTCTTTGTAAGTGCTCTTGGTTAAGTACTCAAGAGGCCTCTACTAAGGTGGCCAGATCAAACCTACTGCTAGAAGCACTTGAAAGTTGAAAAGACTAGTTCCAAGGGATGTCTGGAGGTTTCTCACGTAACTTCTGCTTCAAATCTTGATCATGTTGCTCAACATCTTTTTTAGTTGGACTTGGCCTGTCTCAATGTACTCATTCTGAATTTTCCTCAGCTGCCAGGTACAAAAATCTCACAAGGAAATTTTAAATCAGATCCATTACAAAATCCAAATGTATCTCATCCACAGTTGTTAGTGCCAACCTAACCTGCCAAATAATGGAAATCTGCTGATGGCAGTCATTGTTTTTATTCATAAAATCATTGTCTCATTGTCATAAACTCTTTCATCTGAGAGCCTCAAAATTGACTGAGGCATTGATGTGAACTTTAATGTGAAATTTGCCATCAGTGGATCCAGTAGGGCCTACCTAATGGCTGAAGTCTCCTTTGCTGCCTCAGTTGTGAACCTTTGCACATCTGGCTCATTCCTGGAAATTAATAATGTGTAAATATCTTACACTTAACACTGCTTCCAGCAGAGCCAGATCCAGGCATTTCTGAAACACCAGCTCAGTGCAGTGGCACATAGCAGCTGCTTGGTCACCAGTGATCTGAGGCAGACAGAGGAAGATGTGGGGGCAAACAGTGAACCAATGTAATTGCACTTCTCTAGGTCTTGTGGAAGTATAATAACAGCTTGAAGTAAAATCACTGTGTTTAAGGACTCATCAGAACAGCTTTTGTGCAAAACTTACTAGGGTCCTCTCCATCTCCTCTTTTTCTATCAAAAGATGGGTTAGGTGTCTTGAGAAAAGCTTTAAATCTGTCCCAGTTCTTGGTTTCTGAGACAGATTTTGTATCATCACGTATAACTGCCTTTTATGACAGATCTCAGAAAGAGCCACTGTAACTTTTGTAGCCAGCAAGAAAAAGAGATAAAATAATTTCAAGAGTTTTCAAGTTTTACTGTTGCTAATGCTCAGCTTGCCACAGAAGCTCTAAATGATGGGTTGGAGCTACAACTAAACTACAGCTCTTGCTGCTAAGTCAGCTCCTCTCCCTTTCCTGTCCTTGGTCTCCTGCTAGTGCTTCTCTGACTCTAGAGAAAGCCAGCTCATAGAGCTCACACAAAAAGAAAAAAAATGTGGTGATTTGTTGGTTGGTTGGTTGTGGGTTTTGTTTTGGGTTTTTTTGGATGTGTTTATTCTTAATTGCGAACTGCCAGGACTTTAGTTGCACAAGAATTTTGGATTGATGTAAGTGTGCTGTGTAAAGTGGTCAACTCTTCCTCCTCCCTCTTCGTGCTCCTGATGGATCTCACATCCCTGGTGTTGGGAGACAGATCTTGGTTCCAATCTGGAGGAAAATCATCTCCTCATTCCACTCCCTAACTTTTCTTCAGGTTAGTTTAGAGATGCTTTCTTGATATGGCTGATTGCATAGCTGTGCAAATACTAGGAGGAGGGGACAGGACCTCCTGTAGCTAATTTCCTACCTCCTGTAGGTAATTTCCACTTGTTTTGGTTGAGACATAACATGGAAGGACTGTTTCAGATATGCCCTTGTAAAACTGGACCTGAGTTTTGACGACACTGAATTATTTGTTCTTTACTTCCACTGAAGGTAAATTTGTGAAGAATATAGCCTGATAGAAAGAAAATATATAACATGGGAGGAGAGTGAAGCATGGGTAAAACATGTGGTCTTCTCAAAATCTTTTTTCTTTCAAAGAAATTGAGATTGGCTTCAATAAGGAAAATATAAAAAAATATAGAATCTCTAAAACATTCCTGTATTTTGTGTTAGTTACTTTTTTCCAGGGGAAGATGAATTTTAGGATGGCACATCGAGGGGCAAATAAACTATCATGAGTTGAATATCCCATTTAGAAAATGCATCCTTCTGACTTTGTTTTCTTTCTTCTGCCCACAGCACCCAGCCAGACTGCTGGGATCAGCATCCTGCCAATGGCCACCTCATTCTCATAAACACACAAAGCCCCAAAAAGAAACTGAGCAAATATTTCCTATGGTACGTGTGAAAACCCCAGCCCTTGCTGGCTCCTTTCCTGAATTTTGCTCTATAATTTCTAAGCTAAGTATATGAAATTAAACCTGTGTTTTTCAGCAGCTTTTTCCAGTGGCTTTACCAGAACTGCACTTGGTAGCCATTTCTAAAGAACTGGAGTTATTATTATTGTACTGCCACCATCACCAGAGAAAAGAGTTGTGGTGCAAAAAGACTGTACAGCATGCACGTGGCTATAGAAGAGTCATGTGGCGCAGCAGATAATTTACCACAGTATTTTGCAACATCTCTCCCCCATGTCCAGTCTCCCTTAGCTTTTCAGTTTCTATTATGCTTTTCAAAAAAAATTATTTTCTTATGGGACCACTGGCTCATGACCCTCAAGACCTGTGAGGTTAGAGATTTTTTCTTGAAAACCTGATGGCAGAGCATTTGTCAGGAACTATGATACAGCTGGGAAGATATTTTGTGGCATCACAAACATAAGGAGAAAGGCCAGTTCATGTTATGAGATGATTTGTGAGTGCAGCACAAAGGCTATCAAGATTGTTTAGTTTTAAAAACGATTTTGTTTCTTGTGCTTTGCTGTAAAAATCTATCTGCTGACACAGCGGGGAGGTTATTACAGACTGCTGCAGGATGGATAGCTAAAGATTAGTCTGGCGGTCAAGGGGACCTGCAAAAGCAATTATTCTTGAGCTCACCTTACTCTTCTGACAGCTGAGGAAATAAGTTTCTAGTAAAAATATAGAGTGGTTACCTTCTCTTCTTTCCATATTTCCTTGTTCTACAAGAATACTCTGACAGTTCTGTTCTTGAGTTAGGTTTCTGAGCTTTGGTTGTTTATTTAGGTCACAGACCATCTTTGTCAAGTCCTGGGTTGGGCAGTTTGTGTTATATTTCCATGCTGAAGGTACTGGCCCTCTTTCCACAGCAGTTACTGGAAAATAGGAGAGGCAGCATCTTATGTGTATCAAGTTCCCTTAGAATTCTGTTAACAGAACTGGATTTAGGTGCAGCATGAAATCCATGCATATCATTCCCTGATGGCTTTAGAAAGAGTGCCCGACTCATTTGTTAGCAAAGCTATGCCATGCCAGACCTAACTTCAGGAGTGGACAAGACCACACTGCATTTTTCACTGTTGCAGACAATAAGGTCCATTCTGCTTCCCACTGGTCTCTCTTGAAGAGATGTCCAGCTACCTCAGAACTTCATCAAGTGCCCGAACCAGCACAACCAGCTGCTGAAGCAGTTGCAGAAGCATCATGCACCTGGATTCAGCTCATTTATGGTTGGCACTGCTTGACTTCAGGTTTGTGACTGCTTCCCTGCTTTGAGTTTCTAGGAAATGCTACATCAGAAACAGTTGTTAGTGAAAATAAAAGTATTAGGAAAAAAATATGTGAGCTGGTTAGGAGCTTGAAATGCATCTATGGCTGCTTGTCAGAGGGGCCACATCCATCATATAGGTTGAGCTGGCTTTGTTTGGGGTGCAATCAGCTTTCTTCACAGTAGCTGGTATCAGGCTGTGTTCTGGATTTGTGCTGGACATAAGGTTGATAATATTGAGATGTTTCTTTTATTGCTGAGGAGGACTTGCACAGAGACAAGGCCTGTTCTGCTTTTGGTATGGCCACACTCGTAAGGAAGTTGGGGGTAAATGGGAGGCTTGAATGAGACACAGGCAGGACAGGTGACCCCAACTGAGCAAGGGGATATTTCAGACCACATGACATCATGCTCAGTGTATAAATCAGGGGAAGAAGGACATGGGGGGATATTTGGAGTGATGGCCTTTGTCTTTCCAAGTAGCCATTGCATGTGATGAGGCCCTGGAGATGGCTGAACACCTGCTTTCCTCTGGGAAGTGAATTAATTTCTTGTTTTGCTTCGCTTCTTTCTGTGGCTTTTTTTTCATCTATTAAACTGCCTTTGTCTTAACCCATGAGTTTTCTTTTACCCTTCTGATTCTCTCCCTGATCCTGCTGGTGTGGGAGTGAGTGAGTGGCTGCATGGGGTTTGGCTGCTGACTGGGGTTAAACCACGGCATAGGTCTAGACAGATAAGCAGCTGCAGAACTGAACTTGCACCCTTAAGATTTGGGTAATGCCCAGTAGCTTTTTGTAGACAAATCCCTCCCTCTCTAAACTTTTGCTGTATGAGCAAGCAGCAGAGATAACAGTGCAGCTGACACTTTTCTGACTAAATCCTTTTAAACCTCCAATTCCCTTGCAATATGTTTCTTGCTGCTTCTTTCAGTCCTTATTTGCTCACTCTTTTTTTAGCACCAAAATACTGTCCAGCTTTAAAACATTGGTGTAAAGGCCCAAGGTTAAAATATGAATGCCTAAAGTTTGGGGTGGTAGGGAATCTAGGAACTAGAGGTTGCAGACGTGCTGACATCCCACACCTAATTAGGGGCTCAGGGACAGATTTAAGGCCCCCAAGCAGTTGTTCAGGCTCTCTCACCTAGAGGGAGATAGGGACGCTAGTTGAAGTTGAGCACTAAACATTTTGTGAAATCCAGGCCATGCCTTGACGTTTGGATGATCTGAAAATTCCAGACCCATTGATTCTGAGTGGTGGGGAATATCATGTGTCATCTGTGTGAAAATGGTTCCTGTGGACTATTAGTTTCAGGAATCCATTTCTAAGAATCTTGAGCTGTAGTTGCTAAAAGTTGCTCTTTAGGCCCAGTTCATATCTCAAGGACCGTTTAAAATAAAGTAGAATTTTAAGTGACTTTTATGAGATAAGTTTTAGATATAGTTTATTAAATTGTTCAGTTATTTCAAAACAACAGCAAATCATTGTGGTTTTCCCTGTTTTGTTCTTTTTCTCTCTCAGCAGTTAGTCTCCTCTGCCTTCACTGCCCAAATGTAAATGGGTGCAGAAATTTCCAGATGAAAGTTTATGAAACAAATTAATCCCGAGTGATTGATTCTTGTTTTCCTCTGTGAAGTCCACACAATGGGAGGTGGCTGCTTATCACTGAGTAAGATCGCTGAATGATTTAATGGGGGGTTAAATGAAAAGTAAGAGTTTTCATGCTGGTGTGATGTAAATCCTGCTTACAATTAAAGCCTCAAAGCATTTTTTAAAAGTTGTATAAAAGGTGAATCATTTCTGTAAACAGCCCTTAAAGTGAAAACCCAACACCTTTGCTGTGGGAGAAGTAATACAATCTCAAATACCTCTGCAAACAAAGAGTCTCTTCCCTTCTGCAAGCTGCTCTCTTTTTTTCAGCAGCTCAGCATGGGGTGCCAGAAAAATCGTTAGCGGGCCCATCTTGCACTTCTGGCTTTTCCACACCTGCGTATCATGATCTCTGCTGTAACTTTATGGACCGTGAGGAGGCAGGTTTGACGCCATGAAAGACAGGCTCAGCCAACAGCTGCAGGATGGGCAGAAAGCCAGACAGTAAAATGTAAAGAGGAGGAAGGAGAGGGATCACCTTTGAAGTTTACAAAAAAAAAAAAAGCATGACTTTGACCACTTCCTTTTTTAATTAGCTGTCTCAGGTACACTGAGCCACCAGTTTACATGGGTACTGGCAGGGGGTTGTTGGAAATGTTGAAGGTAATACTGTAAGGGTTTAATCACAATGTGACCATTTTTTTTTTTTAACTTTTTGTCCCTCTTGTTTTGGTTGTTTGGGATTGGTTTGTTCTTTTATTGTTTTGTTTTGTTCTGTGTTGTTAAGTTAAATATCCTAGCACATTGTCAGGGAAAAGAGCTTATTTCACCTGGGAATGCCTGAACTGCAGCTAAAACCTGTATCTTTTGCAAGTGTGAAAAAGAACATTAAAGCTATGTTGAAGGATACTTGGATCCCATACTAGCCAGGAAATTGATGATTACCACTCCCATAGCAACCAGGACACATCTCCAGGACACACAAGTTGAATTTTTTAGTTATGTGTATATAAGTGTTAACTTTTGCTCAATATCCATGCTAGCACCAGGAGGTTGTTTTTCATTTGAACTTCTGTAGCTGAAAGCCGAATTGGAGGAATTCTGTAAAGGAATTGATGTTGCTGCAGGAACCAAACTTCTCTGTGCTTCCAAGAGGCCAAAACTTCACTTTGAACTAGTATGTCCCTACTCCTGTCAATGCATGTTAAAGTGTGTTCAGGGAGAAAATGAAAACTGCTGTTGTCATCCATGAGGAACTATATGCATTTAATTTACAAGGCTTAAGAGTAAATATTTTGGTATTTATAATCTGTGTTAAAGGTTATAAAGATCCAAAGATAAAACTCTAATAATTCAGAACTGAATGAGCTATCTACCAGGTAGAGAATTTCTATGGGGTGGTAAAAGGATGATACAGTCAAATCCCAAACCAGTTCAGTGAGTATTGTTCAAGTCTCAGAAAATTAATTTGGGAATTTACTGGGGATACAATAAATCCTTAAGACTAAACAGGGGAAAAAAATCAACAAAATTATCTACTGTCCTGCTGTAAAGTGCAGAGTGATCTCATAGTAAAGTTCAAAGATGTAATATCAATGACATAAAACATAATTGTGCTTTGTAACTGCAACAGTCTTGAGTATGTTCTCTGCTTGAAAGAAAAGAAAAAGAAAAAAAACCCATTGGATATTACTATAAATCCACCAAATTTTGGTAGAAATTTAGCTTTATATAGGAATTGAATATGGTCCAGTGTGTCAGGGTGTTTTAAAAGCTTCAAGAAAGGGAAAAAGGGGACACCAAACTAAATTGCATTATATAGAGGTGATTTGTATAATTTAAAAAAAAATTGTTGGAGCATGGAGTAATTATTCTCATGTGTTTTTTTTATACAATTTTTTAAACAGAAAATTTAAAAGAGTGCTAGATTCATGTCGAAAAACTGTAGTCAAAACACATAATTTGATATATCACAGGTAAAGAAAAACATTTATGTAAATTGGTTTAAGATCTTTAATTTATTTTTACATAATCTATTTTTAGTGATTTAGTATATACTCTAGTATAATAAATCAGTCTGTCCTTCCTTGATATTTTTTTCTCTGTCTCTGGGTATAAGAGGTAACAGAAAAGCATACTAGGGAGTATGCAGATTGAGGTTCTCTTTAGCTGAAATCACTCCCAATTTAGGAGTGTTGATTTAATATTTTAAGATCAAGTACTGTAGATAGACTTCATGGTGTTTTCAGAAGTAATCTCTATAGACTAATGGCCTTTAAAAAATCTGTTTAGAGTTTATGGCTTGTTGCACTCTCTACTTAGTTAAGCACAAGACAGAATTTTTTTCCCAATATATTACAATAAAATATGAACAGACAACAGCTTTTTGCAGAGGATGTTAAAATACAGGTGAATCAGTAGCATAGCTCATAAATATTTTGGTTTATTTTTATGAGATTCTTGTCAAAACCTGTACATTTTTAAAAGGATTGGACCTTGGAAAATTCTGTTAACTGCAAAGGTATTAGGTTATTGGAACTGTAGAAGTGGAAGGTTCATTTATTTTAAAGAAAAGATAATCTAAGCCACTCATTTTCCCAGTGCAGTCTCAGATAATACTCACTCATCTTTAATAAATATTTATATAATTCTCAGGCACCTGCTTTTCCTGTCAAACTTGGATCAGATTCCCCATCTCCTTACCTTTAAAGTGTGTGTTTCTCAATCTGGAACCTTAACCTTCCTCTGGCAACTAGAGCCAGTTCTCTTTTTTAAAATTATTTTTCCCCAGTAACTAAATAAATATGGAAAAAACCCTATAAATTCCTTTATATAGGCTTGCAGATAATTTCTTCAATATTTATTTTTTTAAGCTATCACCATTTGATTATTTGCATTTTCTGAACTTCTGTTGACCTTCATTGTTCTCTTCAGCTATTCAATGTCCCTCTTGAAGAAGGTCATACACATCTGGATGCGCTACTTGCTCGAAGATATAACACAGCATAATGACTTATCTATTATCTTTTGTGATTTCCAGCCTGGATTTATGCTTCTGGTTCCTCTTGCAGTGTTTGGGTTTGCTAAGCTTGCAATCCTTGGTAGTTACTCAGCTTTCATCTCATGCTCTAAGCAGCTGCTTGGCAGCCTGGCTTCATGTAGTGCATTATTCTTGCCTGTGTGCACTGTCTTGCATTTGTCTGTGCTGGACAGCCTGCTACTGCTGCTTCAGACCATGCTCTCAATTTGTCCAAATAATTTTGTATTCTAAACCCAGCTGCCTGGTAGTCTCTTCCACCTGGTGCCATCCACAGGTTTAATAAAATTATCCACTACTCTGTCACTGTATGATGTATTATGGACTCTAAGATTAATACAAGAGGAATACAAATAGAGTTTGTCAAAAGGATTAAAGCTGTGTCTAGTGCTTCTAATAGTGGTCCTCAGAATACTAAATCAGGAGCCTCACTGATGAAGTGTAGGGATTACACAAGGTCAGCCTGGAAAAGAAAAGGAATTAGGAAGTAATAGGAGAAAAAGAAACTTCTGTCTTCCAGATAGAAATGCAACCCGTCTTCCTAATAATTTATTAGCACCTCTAGTGACAGAACTAAATATTGAATTGGCAATAGCAGAAATAATTATTCTCATGAGGCTATGTTCAGTTTTCCCGTGTGTCTTTGTTCCAGGTAATTAATGAATGTCAGCAGGGTAAAAGTCTAACCCCTGTTCTAGCTCTCCTTTTTACACTGAGTTTTGATGACAGCTGTGTTGCCCTCCCTAGCTGACTGTCTTTTTTTGTACTGACATAAAGGAGAATCTCTGTAAACCACCCCCAGCTGAACCATGACTAAAATTGTGCTGCTCTCAAGAAAGTAGACCTGACTTCTGTCATGTCTGGATCAGAGAGAGAACTTTTCATAAAGGGCTCCAGAAATACATATGTTATTCTTTTGGCACCTTGCAGCCCTTAGCAACATGGGGATCAATAAGTCCTACAGTTTAAGGAGAGTGAGCTGGTTTGCAGTTTGGGAACTGTTCAGGAGTTCCAGTGATTCCTGGAGATATGGAGGAAAAATACTAAAAGGCATTTTCGTTCACATCAGCACCGAACGAGTGTTGCAGCAGACTGTAAGCCACCATGCTGTTTTACAGTGGGATGCTTTGAATGAGCCTTCACATGGGTTTTTATTCTTTTTAAAATTTACACTGTTATCACATTTTTTCTCAAGGTAAGAATGGCAAAGTCAAAGTATTGCACACTGTAACAGTTGGCAGCCTTCAAATCCTATTTATCCTGTTAGGCTCACATTTTGGTATTTCTGTTTTATGCTAAACTTGGATGTTGGATTATGTCCCACAGCTGCAACTTTCTGGGCACTCAGAACAGCAGAGAAGACCTGAAGAGCCTTGGGAGGAGGCGAGTTCTCCTAGCAAATCTTCACAGTATTTTCTGTTATCCATGCTTTCTCCTCATTCCCTCACCCAAAACCCCCCAAGGTTTATTTGAACTCTTGCAATTAGATCTGTCTGGGAGAACAACCAAAGTGTCAAGGTTTCAAAGAGAAATTCAGAAAAGTCAAGAGCGAGTAGAGACTTGAAAAGGGAAGTTGAAAAAGAAAGCTGGTCTTTATCATGGTAATAGTAATGAAGCCAAGCTGGAAAAGCCCAGACGAGGGGCTGGGTTACTTTACTGTGAAGTGCCAGGGCGGCATCCCGAGAGAGGATTAGAGAACCACGCAGCCGCCGCGGGGCCAGGCTTTGGGACTGCTGTCACTTGGGCATTTCAGGTCCTCTCTCGGAGCAGCGACGGAGCAGTAGACATCACAATAGCAAAGCCTTACTGCTTGCGGGTGGGGAGCGTTCGGGTGGGCAGATCGAGCTTTCTCCCTCCGGAGAGCCGGGCCGCGGGGGCTGAACGTCCTCCCGGCCAGGATGGGCTCTGTGCCCGCTGACACGGCAGGGGACACCCAGGGCTCTGCTGGGACCCTCCTTCCAAGCCAAGCGCTCGGGTTTGTGCCCGGGGCATGCAGGGATGGGCGGCGTGCCGATCCGGATGTGAAGGGATCGCGGAAAATGATTTCTCAGCGCAGGAGCCCCCATTTCTGTGAAGCCGCCGGGCAAGCTCCCCTTTCCCCGCTTCTGTGAGTGCACATCCCCCCCGGGTATCCCCTCCTTCGCCGCTGCAATCAGGCTGCCAATCAATTAGGCAAATTGACTGCAGAAGTGAGCTATTTCCTACTCCTGGCAACAAAACCCGGCTTATGTTAACTCTGTATTTCGCAGGAGCCCTGCTCTTCTCCACTTTTTTTTTTTTTTTTTTTTTTTTTTTTTTTTGCCAGTGACAGAGAGGACTAAATTGTAAAAAAGCAGAGGAGTTTCTAGTAACTGTGGACATGGTCTGTTACTTCAGTCACCGAAATAATTTCGTTAAGTGTGGGAGAATTTTGGTGATCCTTTAAGAAATTGTTAATTTGGATTCCAAGGGACAAATATTCCAGTTAACCTGGTATAGGAACATTTGCTCTTTAAATCCCAGTTAGCCACAGACATAGTGCACAGGAGCAGATTCACATATAGCCAGAGAACTAATACTGTATGTATTTAAATCTCTAGGTGCTACAGGCGGATATGATGTGCCACTTGACAAATCCAGCTTCAAAAGTCCTGAGGGCAGAAGTTCCAGATGAAAGCTAAGCTGCACTTTCCCTTGCTGTCGTTCCTCATAGCAGGGAGTTATTTCTACCGGGCTCTGCAAGGAGCTCTGCACAAACAAGTTGCCCAAATCCCAAAGACTCCGCCTAGGCACAGGCGTATTGGGCGGCCAGCGCCAAAGGATGGCACATCTGTTCTTAACCATTATTTTACATATACCACACTACCGGTTTTACAGATTGTTTCCAAAGATGTCACCAGGCTACACTGTTCTGTCTGATTTCATTTGCTGTTTCAGAAGTTTAGTTCACTGTAACTTATAACTAGTGCTACATATTGGACAGAAAAAACCATCCCCACAAAGCTGTACCGGGCACTTTCCAAACTGTGCAGCCACGCAGCTCACCAAGCTTATGGCCCTGCTCCTGTTTCTATACAGTCCTACCCATTGCTTGGGTTTCACTCTAGTGGAACACAGAATGCTGAAAGTGTTTTAGAACGAGTCACCCCCACCAGTATTTTATAACTTGAAAGTGGAACCCTGCATTAAGAATGATTCCTGAAATCTTCTGAAGGTCAGCTCCAGAGTCTCAGCTTACAGTTGATCCTGAAGTCACTCAGGAATTTGAGATCAAATAACTCTCGTTAGAAATAAAATAACTTTTTTTGCTTTTTTTTGCTAGATTGGCTTCCTTGAAGAGGCAGGCAAATAATTCAAGATACTGAATTCACACAGAAAAGCAAAATAAAGACCTCAATGAATTTGCCATCATATATACATAAAAATAAAAGATTGTTGATATTAAAAGTTGCTACTCAAAGTCATTAATGACAATTTATTTATTCATTGTAAATTACATGCAAATATGCATTTCATGAATGAGGGATGCTGTCACACAGTAAAATAATGAAAAGCAGAGAGTGTGAGTGACAAGTCATGTTTGCTTGCTGGACCAGTCAGCAGAATAAGGGAAGTTAAAAGCTATCTATTTTCAGATACATAATATAAACATTACATTTTACAAAGAAAAATTACATCTTTCTACAGCTATTCCTATATGGTAAAAAACTGTAATTAAATCAAAGATTTGTTATGTTGGATCTTTTTTTTGTTATAGCATTTCTGGGTCTAATGCAATGCTTCATCAAATTGAGTGAATAGGAATTTCAGGAGGTGATTAAATGTCCAGTGTTACACAGTATAATATAGACAATGTTTATCTCCTGATTTAGTGATTTGAGTAAGCTCAATTTATAATAGTCACAGTGTCTCATTTGTTTTTTTTTTACCTGCAGTACAAAACCTGTAAGAGAAGAAATATTTTCAACATGTAAGGCACCTTTTTTATTTGCATTCTTATTATATTTAATTTAATATTGTATTAAGATATATTCAGGTCTTCTGAACTTTATCTAAAATAGCAAGTAGCTCTATTATTTAACAGATTTATGTAAAATTTTAAAAGCTGTTATTATGCTAACTTCTGATTTAAAAGTATTCTCCATTTTAAAAAAATGATGGCAGGGTGTTATTCTAAATCATTGACTAACAAAACAAAAGGAAAAAAATGTCCCAAATATTAAAACCCATTACAATAACTGAAACTAGTGTTCCCATGTGCTCAAAAATAGAAAGAAGCCAGATAGTAAGTACCTGAAAAGCTGAGTCAACTTTAGATTTATTTCCCTATGTATAACAACAAATTTTGGCAAAGGAAGTTTGTAAATTTACTTCATGTTCTGTGTTACATGAATGAAAAAATTTCTGTGGGACCAAAAGGCCTTAGGGCAGAGAACCAGATCAACATAAAGAAAATCCCAGTCGCCTTAAGACCAGATCACTGTTTTCCCATTTCAAACTCCTTTTCCAGCTACCAGAGCAATAAAACAGAAATGTAGTGCATCTTGTTCTAGGAATGTGAGCTTGAGGATCAGAGTGGTGGCTTGTATTTGTTGTTGTTAAAGAAAGTCCTCTCCTTGTAGAACCCCACTCTTCTTTAGGGAGCTGATGGACCTCCTTGCAAACTTCTTGCCTAAGCTTCACTGAAGCCTTTAGAAATACAGCTGGCTCCTCAAGAGAGCAGCCTGAGTGTTTTGATGGGTCTCTCATGCATTTTAATGATCTCAAAGACCAAGTCAAAGTGAAGCTTCATTTTAGATAGAAAGCTGAGCTATTTAAAATTTACCCTGACCCATGTGTTCTTCCCTGTGAAACAAAACCTGTTCCCATACCTGAGCTCTGATGAAGCACTTATGACAAAAGACTCTTAGTCCTCCAGAAAAAGAGGAGATTGTTTGTAATGCTGGGAGGGAACTATTACAGCCCTGGTGCGCGGAGATGCACTTTTTCAGGGCACACCTAACTCTAACCAAAAATAAGAAAATAATTTTCTTATTTTGAAAATTATTTGAAAACTTCTGGTAAATCACTGGGAAATCTGCCCAGAAACATCGAGGGGCAGGAGTTCACATCTGTTTTCAACCTCTCCCTGTTCTGCATGACTTTTATTGAAAGAAAATTAATTCAAATAAATTGGCAGCAAGCATAAAGTAATAAATTTAAAACAATGTCTGGATGTACATTTCACATTTTTGTTACCCTAAAGGTTAGAAATTCTGTATTCTCAAGTATGAACCATTTAAAAAGTTTTTTTTCTAGATATTCTAAGTTTTGAAAATGGAGTCTAATATCTCGTGATACCTAATACCTACAGGTAAGCCTTTCAAGAAAATGATATCAGGACTTTTACAGAATACCAGTTTTCAGGTATGAGTCCAGAACTATAGGAAAACCAGTAGGCTTTTATTATTATAGTACATCATAAAAAGAAATGCTGAGTATTTACTACTAAAAAGATGGATGAAAGTCAAAGGGAAAATCTGAGAATGAAGGCCCATTTTATTTGAATTAATTTCTGATTTTTTGATATATCAATGACACATATTTGACTAAAGAATCATTATTTCAATAAATAAAATAGAACAAAGTAATAAATAAATATTTCCTTTATTTAGCCAATACTGTACTGACTATCAAAACCAGAAAAACCTATGAATTGCTTATGCTAATCTCAGGCTGCGGGACATTCTTACTGAATTCAGGGATGCTTCCTTGAGAAAACATCTTTCTTTTTCTTTAAATGCTATTCTTTCACTAACTTCATTTGCTTTATTCCTCCAATTGCTTCTTCATACTGTGTACTTAACAAGCAATGTGCACAGAGGTATTAACTGTAAGAATTACTCTGGTACAGGAAGCACACATAGAATAGTAATTATAAAATAGTAGCTAATTTTGACAGCATTATTCTTATTTATTTTTAAGCACTACTTTAAGCATCTCGCCTTCTCCCTGTTTCATCTATCCTTTGTCACTTAATTATGAATCCAGGCTGGTGAACTTAGAATTGAGTTAGCCATGAACCTCACTCCCCATGCCAACTGGCAGAAATGTACTTTATTATTCATTCCAAAATTCAGTCCAAAACTATGGTCTAGGCAAAAAGATAGTGAACTAAGTTCCAGTAACTAACAGAAGTTTCAAACCAAAGCTTGAAAGATGTATTCAGTTATGAGCATGTTATTGATTATGACCATATTTGATGCCCTTTAGCTGTGTTCAGTATTCTGCTAGGAGGGTGCAGAATTGTTTTTTGTTACTCAGTTTTGTTTTTCTATTATCCCAAAGCAGAATATTTATTTCCTAGACAGCATAAATCACCAAGTGTCACTGAGAAAGTGAGGAGGAAAACACATTTCCAGTTTTGTCCAGAAAGAAGAATCATGGACAGCACTGCAAGAGATCTTCTAAAGCATGCGAAGTTTTCTATTAATTAAGAAATTAAGATAATGGGGTCACAGAAATGTGAGCATATTTTCTCCATGTAATAGTTTGAATCAGCATATTTCCTAGATCACAGCCTTTCTTGCAGGAAGCTCTATCTAAAGTTTATATCTACAAGAGTAATAGTAGTTCCTGTGAGTAAAATGTCTATATTCTTTCATTCTCTGACTGAAAGCAGAAACATGATTTATTATAAACAGTAAGGTCTGCAACACCCTTTTATTTTTGTAACTGATTCAGAACAATGCAGTACTGAAAGTAATCACACATTCAAATACAAGTAGGTGTGAGCTTTCAAATATACTGAAAGTGAATATTCAGAACATCACATCCTGGTGTTTGCTTCTGATGTTAAAAACCTGCTGTGCAAACCAGGATGCATGTTTTCAAAAGTCTATAACTTTGCCATTTTGAAGCCAGATTTCTTCAAAAAGAACAAGGCACATATTTACCTTCCAAGGATTTTTGTGCCATTTGTGCTGACTTTGGTACTCTTAATAGAAACTAATTTTGAATTTCCTTGAATACAAAAGTACATGCAAATAAAATTTTCACAGCTCATTTTTAGAAAAATTTGTTTAGGTGTTCTGAGAAGCATTTTACTAATAGTTTCTCTTTGTTTGAGGTTGGGAAGGTTTGATGTTGTCTACCAAAGAAGAGATGATCTAAAAAACAGAAGAGATGGGAATTAATTTTTAGAGTAGAAAAATACATCTAATATAATTGTATTGCAAACATAGCACTGTGCTCTAAATATTTAAATTAGGTCTATGAAATTAATTGTTTATAATGAGCCTTTTCAGAGGCGTACTTTATATGTCTTGCAGAAATCCAGTACCAGTGCACTTGCAGCCTGACAGGAAATAAACCCTCGACTCTTCAGGACAGGTTCTGAAGCATCCAGTGCTGGTATGTTGCTCCTCATTGATTCCACACAATTGTGTTTGGTTCCATAAGTCTCTTGAACCAAGTTTGGAAGCTTTGTTTAATTTGAAGAGATATTCAGATTTGACTTTGTACTCAAGTCTGAGTGCAGCAACACACAAAGACTTCAACTCAACTGCTGTATATAAGCATGCACATACTGTTATTAATACTTTTCCCCTAATATGTAGTACTAGGAACTTTAAAAGTACAGGTTTTGGGGATCTGGTTAGGAGTACATCTGATGAAAAATGAGAATTCATGAATTTTGAAACAAATTCTCCTTTCCGAACAAAAAAAACCCCAAAACCCAAGAAAAACCAACAAAACAATACAAACAAAAAAAACCAAAACAACAACAACAAAAACCCAACAAACACACAAAAAACCGAACCAACCAAAAAAACCCACCAACCAAAAAACCCAACCACCCCCCCCGCCATAAACAAACAAACAAAAGTGAAATATTTTCATCTCACCCAAAAAAGAAATCCCAAGATTCAGTCTGGCAATAGGAAAACTGAATTTTGTCTTGAAAATTCAAATAGTCCCTCAAAAAATCACTGATCCTCTTGGCTCTGATGGTGTTATTTTCATTTGCTGTAAGGACACCAAGTGCTCTGGGTCAGCTCAGTTAACCTGTATTCTTCTGACTCAGAGGGGCTGTAACTCAAAAAAGGAAAGAAAGAAGAGCACAGAGTGCCTCTGTCAGGCTCCCACATCACCCCATGTTCCCATGCTCCACTCACTCAGGGATCCTCCACTTAGCAGGGACACCTCCTTGCATCATAGGTAAAATAGGATGTGCAGACCAGCCAAGGAAGCTCCATCAGAAGTAAGCCACCATCATTATGTAGAATCCTGTTACAAGGCAGGTGTTGTACTTGGCTCCAAACATTTAGACTGGTCTAACAAACAGTAGTACTGGGACTCAGATTTGACTTAAAACTGGATTGGTTTTTGTGTCGATTTTTCCAATTCATATTATACATATTCTGTGAAAATTCTTACTTTTGCAATTATTGTGTTTTTCTCCCTTCTCAATTAAGTAGCAAAGTACTAAAGAATTTTTAAATATGCTGATGTAACTACAATGATGACATATCTCTTGTTCAGGATTGACTGATACTATTAATTTACATGGCTTAATTCTTCAATGTAATGGTGAAATTTTGTTTGTTTTTTTAACTTTAAATAGCTAACTCAAGACTTACTGATTGGACTAATCAGGCAGATAAAGAAAAATCTAAACTGGAAAGGAATTACTTAAATATAGAAGCAAGAATTTACCTTTTTATTACTTCCCCAAAAACTACATCAGGTACACGCTATCTGTAAATGGTTGGAATTTTTGGTATTAACAATCATCTTGGCCTTACTTGAAGACAAGAATTTTTGCCACTCTTTTATCTTCTTTTTCTGCAGCAAATCTCTGAAGTAATTTTTGAGAATGATTGTTATTGCTGCAACTCAAAGCTTAAACTGCTGTAATGAAACTTGAGTTTCTCCATTTGAGCTAATACTCTTCTAGTACTGAAAACCAGGAATATTTTTCTTAAAGTTGTACCACAACTAAACTGGAAGGAAAAGTGTAACACCTTCCATGTACCAGTATGTGCCAGCAACAAAATTTAGCGTTAATCAATAAATTCACCTTTCCAGGAAACAGTAATAATAAGCAAATTTAGAAGTATGTTTATGGTCTTAGTATGTTGAAAAACATGGTTTTCAGTTTCATTTTATGGTAATCTTCATACCTCACACATGAGTGTGCTGTTTTACACTCTCTTGGTAGTTGCTCATATAAATAAACAGATCATAGTAGAAGAGACACTCAGCTGTATGAGAGAGCACATCTCTTGCAATGGGAGAGATTAGAACACTTTAAGGAATCAAAGATTGTCAGTGGAAAAGAAAAAAAAACCCTCTCATAGGTGAGTCACTATTTTCAACTAGAAATATCCACTGAGAACTAGGAGTTTAAAAAAACCTGAAAAGTTAATAATTTGTGACAGAGAAGAAAATCTGTAAGCACCAGAAAGTTGTGTGAGATAAACACCCAACTTTTACATATGTAAAAACTGGTTCCCTCACTCTTTAGAACACTAAAGCGACAGGCAAAATATTTTTCCTATCACAGCTGTAAATTTCAAGGCAAATTTAGCCAGGTACATAAAATGCCTTCTTCATGCCTGAGAGCTGCCTGGCCAGGTCTCAGTTCCTTTAAGCACAAATAAAGTCAGAGTGCCAGCAACTCCCCCACAGCTGCTGCAAGAAAAGCCCCCCAGCAGGTATTACTAGCCCATATTCAGTGGTCACTGCTATGTAAGCAAGCCTTTGGAGGGAATTTATCACAAAGCAACCACGCAAAAGAGATTGGGTTCAAGGCTTGAACACCCTGGTTACTGGTGGAGGTGCATGTGGAAGGGCAGGGTAACTTCATTGCAGCAAAAGGAATCTACAGGACAACTCCAACTTTTACTTCCAGAACTCCCTGCTTGTTTTGTTTACATCACACAGAACAAAGCATGTCTTAAAACAGAGCAACTGAAATAATAAGTGTGTGAAAAGTGAAGCCAGCAATGAGTTTTCATGAAAGAACAAAAATGGGATTTGTTCAGCCTGCTTTGCGAGAACATGTCTATTCTGGTAATTCAGGTTCACAGGAAGAATATTCCTGAGTTTGATAATGCTCTCTTTTAAGCTATGGGGGTTTTTTTCAGATTTGATCAAGAAATTGAAGCTTCATCCCATTTTCTAACTGAAGAGTTTAGCCCTCAAGACAGCTTAATTTCCAACTACCAGAGTCAGAGTTCCAAGTACAGCAGATAAAGAGCTGAAAAACAAATTCATTCACGACCAATCAAGAAAGTTTTTCAGTTTTTACTAATCTTAAACTAAAATTAAAAATAAAAGAAAAGTTTTAGCAAAATAAGGTATCTTTTTTCTTTGCCTTACTATCCAGGCAACAAGTCAGGGAATAAAAATGCTGTTTACAACAGATGTGCAACCTTACAAAAGAAATTAGTAAAGACACATTTTGTGGAAGTCACCTAAAATCCAGAACAAAGGTTGTAAGATTTTTAAATGGTATATTTCTGCACTTAACTGCTAATAAAAGTGAGTACTAATTGTTAGGCCCAAGAGGGAGGGACAATTAACATGTTGTTCTGTTTTTGAAGTATCCGTCTGCATTTACATAGGGCATTGTAGTGCAGATTACATTGAAATGCTGACTACTCTGCTGTAATATTGCTAGGAGGAAAACAGTCCTACAGCGAAGAGCTGATATTAGTTAACTTAAAAAAGGTGAATATTGCTCTGATTTGGATATTTTAGATTATCTGCTTGTAAATATATATACTAATTTCTCACAGGGATTTGGCATTTCTTTCCACAAATAAATGGTTTCCACTAGGAGTTTTTAACCTAAAACAAAGCAGTTTTGTATACAAACAATACAAAAGTTATGATATTAATGCCAACTTCTCACTGATAAATCTCTCAGTATACAAAAACCAATTAAGTTTTAGATTTTAGATTTGGAGCAAAATCATATCACTGTTGGTCAGTGATAGTTTTCTTTGCAGCAGTCAGCCCTGTCTAAGATAAATCGGTGCTTTTGATCTGCTGACAAATTACGTTTAGATCAATGAAGTGAGTATTCTCTATAGCCTTGCCATTTCAGATTTTCAACTTCACATTTTCATATCTGATTGTTTTTTTGTTTTTGTCCAAAGAAAGAGATAGAAAAAAGGAAAAGTAGTGAATTGTCACCAGCAGAGCAAGAGAAGCATGTTTGCAGATGCTAATCAGTTCCCTCTGTGTGTTTTTGCTTTCCCCTTCGTGGGTGCAGGCGAAGAGTGGGAGAGTGGGAGATGAACAGCAATGAGCAACTTGTAACCCGACTGCTGCTTCCATCATTTCCCCTTCCCCTTTGTTCTCTCCTGCAAACAAAGAAGTTTCTCCTACCAGGCTTCTCCTCAGCTTACTTGATCTGGCTCTTTTCTGCTCCCATTTCCCCACTGCCTTGTCCGTCTCCTGCCTGTTCCCACTGGTTTTCCATCCTCCCTCCCATCACTCCTGGCTCTTTGTTCCCACAGGGCTCTGGAGATGTGCAGCAGGAGCTCAGCTCTTTAATTATTTTTTTTTTTTTTCAGTTAGGAAACACGGAACATTTGCATCCACACTGACTGCGTACAAGAAGACAGCAGAGAAAAGAAGCAATCATCAGATGCCTTAAGAAAATGCTATCATTAAGCACAGCCATGTTTTCTTTAGAAGAAGATACACAAGTCCCAAGAAAGACTGTATGCAGCTTGCATGCAACTATAACAGATTGCTTAGTAAGTGATCTGTACAAAACTAGGAACTTTGCTTCACAGCAAGTTTAACAACATTTTATGAAGCACCTTTATACCTGTAAAGGAAAGTGAAGAAGGTGGGCTGAAGTTGCCTCATAAGATTTTCAGAGAGCTCTTACACACAGAAATAATCACTATATTTTCAAATCTGTGTACAGATGTTCAGCAAGGAACTACAGCTTTCTGTAGTGGAGTACAGCAAGGCCTCAGGTGCACAGTATTAACTTGCTACCATGGAAGTCTGGATAAGACTGTTATATTCTCTTCAAAAAGGAAGAGAAAGCACTGCTATCATTTTCCCAGCTTTGGAAGGGCATATGCCAAATTTTTCATCAAAACTATAAAAGACAACTTTCACCACCACCATATTTGCTTAGGAGCATAACTGCAATAAAAGGTTTAAGCAACTAAGCAAAAATGTTTACAAAGCACTGTGTCTGTCCTTATTTAAAAATTAGCTCCATCCCGGCCGAATCCAGGACATAAAGAAAAGTAGGATTAGAAATGAAGCCCTTTTTATTTCTAATCTTGTTCTTCAAAAGTCCTGCCTGCTTCTAGGCTATGTTTGGGATAATCATATTTTACTTAAAACTGAGTTAATGGAACAAGCAGCAGTCAGACCAGTCCAGCTTAGATTGCATGGCAGTGCTGTGGAAGCTGAAGGTGCCTACAAATGTGTTATCCCCAATATCAAAGATCAAAAGGGTAAAGTGCTGCTCTGCAGCACAGCACATAAATTACTTTATAAGGGAATTCTCATGAGTCTTGATGGATCTATGAGAACTGGCAGACACTAATAGGCAGTAAAATAATTTCTCTAGAAGTTCACTTCTGCTGTTTGTTTGCATACCTCTCTGGGATAGGAGTGAAATTTGCCCCTGAATCCTCCTCCCATGCATTGAAAACAATGAAATTCTATTTGAATTAGGACAACAGAAGAGGCAATTTAAAGGGGCACTAAAGATTCAGTCTCTTAATCACAACTGTGACAAAATGCTGCTATCCTTGCCGGCAATTCCCTGGCAATTTACAGTACACTAGTGTAAAAAGAGGAGACCTTGCATTGCAAAGAAACCTGCCTAGATAACTTTGTCTGCTGACTCCCCTTTCCTTGCAGTATTGCACATATCCTAGGGATCCCCAGGTACTCTGCCATCCTGAAACCATTCAGGAGCTATATTTTGACCCTGACATTGAATCTAAAGTTATTTAGACAGCAAAGCCAGTGCAGATGTTGGCTCCTGAATAACCCATTTAATGAGGAGAGCATTTCAGTAGGGCTGTGTGAATGCACACCAGAAGCCCCATTAGGCTGCAATAGCAGCTTAAGAGTTTTTACTATAGGGGTAACCTAAAACCATTCTGCCTGAGCTGTGGTTTCTGCTGCTCCCCAAAAGGGATTCCCTTCTTGCATATAGGGCAGATATTAAATTGTTGGGCAGGCTTCCCCTGAAAGGCCCTGGAACGCTCTAGGTTGCCCCAAGTCTAGCAGTTGTTTTAGGGTATAAGAAAAGAAATCTATAAATAGGAATTTGAGAGAGATCTGACCTTGAAGTTAACATTCCAAAGCAAAGCAGACCTAAAGAAAGAGTTAGGATTTTTTCTTTTATGTCATTTCTGGGCTGATTTCCCACTGAACTGCTGCTCAAATGTTAAAAAAAAAATTGGACTGACAATAGTAAGCCAAATAGAGTCAAATAAATGCATTTATTATCTGCATATATCTGAAGGTAATTTAAAATATAAGGAGAAGCAGGGCTGTAACGGCCAGGAAAATAGCCCAAGGATCAATATAGTCTTCAAAAGATTGTGATGTTTTTAACAACCTGTTAATTGCTAGTATATCAGTAAGTGCCAAACCCAAATCATTGTTTCAAATTATGTTCCAAAGCAAAACACTTAGAAACTGCCAACCTCTGTTAAGCAGCACAAATAAAACAGACTCCAGGTACTGGTGGGTGATTTTTGAATTATTGTAATTCTTATGACTCTCATGTGCTGCATTAACTCTCAAATGAATTTCTATTTTCATTACCAATCACTGCTGTTTTCAGGCCTTGAATATTTGAATCTTAGCATTCTTCCTGTGAGATGCTTAAATAACTAAAAACTGGAAAAAATAATTAAAATATGAGATTTTAGCCTTTAATCTGGACACTTTTGTCAAGAGAAATACTATTAAATTACCATAACTGTTCTTCAGGGAAAACTCTTAAGCCATCTGTTCCCGTGTTCCTTCAGGGTAAAAACATTCTCAAATAGGTTTATGTATTTCTTTTGCTTTTCTCTTTATAACTAGCTGATAGAAAAAGGCAGAAATGTTAAGTGCGATTAATTTATTTTAAAGCATATTGCTAGGCCAGCATCCCTTCCCAGAATAGCATATTTCTGCTGACAGCCTTTTTACACAAAATCTTCTGACAGCTCTCTATGAAAAGTTTCCAGCATCCTTGTTGGGGGTTAGGTGTCCTTTTTTTTGGTTTTTGTGTTCTTTTCTCAGCTAGTGGAATTTTTCCCCATTTAGCTGAGAGAAAAGCCTTGATGGCTGGTACTTCTTCAGTGCTTAAAAAGACAAAAAATCGGCTGGGCCCAGGG